>JAZKJV010000766.1:0-257223 GCA_037367405.1 Ottelia alismoides
TGGGGCTTTCTTGCTATGTTATGAAATGAATTCTTAGTTTTACATATTTGAAGGTTATACCCCTGTGCGTGGTTTTTATTAAACATGTGCTGATTATTTGGACTTTTTACACTTTCCACCCTAAGGTTTTAGCACGTGTTACGTTTAAGCACCTAGAAGTAACGTTTTCTTACATTTAGGTCCATGTAAGCTGTGTGCCTTATTTTTATTGAATAAAATATCAAAACAGATTAACTTAGGTGAAATTTAGACATAGCTCCTGCCACTGTGTAAAAATTTCTCTAAAATTTTGGGACTTTTTCCGAGGCTTTTTACTATTTTTAAAAATTCAAAAACACGTATTTTTGTTACCGTCTGAATTGAAAAATCAAAGAAAAATATAAAAACTTCTTTAAAAATTCTAAAAAATTAGGGATAATTAGTTTTTACGTTTTCTAGCTTCTATCAAATTTTTGGCTTATTTGGATTTATAAAACCCAAAAAATTGAAAAACTCTAAAAATCTTATAAAAATTCTAAAAAAAGTCTATAAAAATAAAAAAATACAAACTCTTTTTCTGTAGCTTAGTTTTTTCATATATTTTTCATAAAAAATGTCTCCAGACTTTAATAGATTAATTATCTATTTTTAGTTGATCTTTCAAGTCTGGTTGCACATTGAGCAATGTTTTACCCTTTCTTAATTTTTAGAAAATCAAATAAAAATTATAAAATCTCTAGAAAAGTATCAAAAACACTTAAAAATATAAAAATACAAAAACAATTTTATTTCAATTTTTGGAGCATTTCTGAGTGCTTAAATAAATTGTTGTATTTTGCTTATTTTCCCCTTTTCTTACAAAATTAAAAACACAAAAAAATTGAAAAGAATTAAAAATCCACCAAAAACATTTTCTTCTTTATTTTGATTTTGACTACTTCGTAGGCCGTCTCGGCCATCCCGTGCTCCTTAAGTCCGACCATGGTCGCTATACGAGGTTAATAAAATTAGCGAGGACCGCAACTTGATTTCCATTGTTTTATCCCCTGTTTGGTAGTTCCTATATTTTTCTTGATTGACCGATTTTTGAGTGATTGAGGTCGCAACAACCTGAGGTTATTTATCTCCCTTAGTCGCTCGTGGATTGATTTTTATCATTCATCAGCCGTAAGCGTCTCTTTTTCTGACGAAATTTGAATGACATGTTGTTAGATGGATATAGTTATGAAAATCCATGAAAGTATTTTTCAAAAACAGAGACTCATATGCCCTTCATTTTTTATTTTTTATTTTCAAAAACAGAGACTCAAAGCACACGGCCCTTCAAAAATAGAGACTCAAAAACAGAGACTCAAAAACAGAGACTCAAAGCACACGGCCCTATAACTTCCACATTTTTTATTTTTTTCAAAAATACCACCATGTATATTCATCTATATATCCCTTCTATATGTCATTCCAATTTCGTCAGAAACAAAGACTCATATGTCCTTCATCCAGAACTGGTCGATTACAACAATTCTAAGACCGTTAAAAATTACACGTTCTAGATGGAGGGCGTAGGAGTCTCTGTTTTTGTTGAAATTGAAATGGCATATAGGAGGGATATATAGATGAATATACATGACGGTATTTTTTCAAAAAAAATAAAAAATGTGGAAGTTATAGGGTCGGGTGTATGTAAAATTACATGCACCCGGAGCATACTCCCTATCCTCTCTCTCTCTCTCTATATATATATATATATATATATATATAGGGAATTTATCCAGAGAGCACAGGGCCCATTTGAGTTCGGATGAGCACCCAATCCTAGTCGTCCATCGCAAAAAAAATAAGAACCGATTAATCCCAAAAAATAGGAACCGATTTTGTATGGAAATAAAACAAAATCGGAAATTAGAACATTGCTAAAAATAGCATTGTGCATTTGTGGAAAGAGGAAGGCGCGTGCATTTGATTGGTAAAATCTATCGTCTCATTCCAACGCATGGCATTTGTTTCGTTCCAACGCAAGAGGGAGGTATGTGATTCGATTTCATAATTTAATCGCTTATTTCTATCATAATTTCGTTGTTTTAAATGATTTTTGATTTTTAGCAATGTTTGTTTTGGGATCAATACGACGAGATGATGAATACATTAAATTTTTTTATGAATACTGCATATTTTTTATCGTAAGCGATGTTTTTATTCGAGAAGTATGATTGGAATATGAGAAAGTTTAATTCATAATATCGATTTTTTATTCATTTTGATACACGATTTGTATTCCTAATTGATTTTTTATCGAAGTTATTTTGATTTCATATAATAAAAAGTTACAGTAAATTTGTAACTTTATTGTTGGCTTTGAGTAACTTTATTACATGTATCAGTAAGTTTTATATATATGTTAGTAAGAAATTACATATAACTTGTACTAGTAACTATCGTATAATGACCAGTAACAATTAATATACACTTTGGTAACATTGTAAACCATTACTAGTATTTTATTAACTTACATATATAACAAGTAATATTTACACTATCCATCAGTAACTTTTTAGCATGTAGAAGTAACTTTATAATAATAACAAGTAACTCTAGTAACATTGTAACTTCATTACTGACTGTCAGTAACTATATTAAAACAATCAGTAAGTTTATAAATACAACACATTACAAGTTACTTGTCATATAACAAACGTTATTAACAATTCATTAAAAGTTACTTGTCATTGAATGATTCTTACTGAAGCGAGTATATTGCTGAGTTACCATTCTTTTTACAATTCTTACTATTCTCGGATATAAAATAGTACTGAAGCAAGTATTCTCGGATATTTTATGTTACTAATGATAACGCAATTGTTACTTTTAATGTTTTACTTTGAATATATACCGAGTTACTGATATATCTTCTTAATTTACTTATAAGATATTTTATGTTACTACTACTAACAAAATTGTTACTTTTAATGTGTTACTTTGAAGATATACTGACTATAATGCTGAGTTACTAACAATTCATTACAAGTTACTTATCATATAACAAATGTTACTAACATTTCATTACAAGTTACTTGTCATGGAATGATTCTTACTGAAGCGACTATATTGCTGAGTTACTAACAATCATTACAAGTTACTTATCATATAATAAATGTTACTAACAATTCATTACAAGTTACTTGTCATTCAATGATTCTTACTGAAGTGAGTATATTGCTGAATTACTTTTCTTTATACAATTCTTACTATTCACGGATATAAATTAACTTATTGTTTCTTGCAGAACAATGCACAATTTGGTGTCTTGAAGAAGCTGTTGTTATGCCGAGGAGCGAGAGTAAAACAACATCATCTAAATGAACTAGAAGACAGTTGACATTTGGATGTTCACCATATAACTATAATTAAGTAATTTATGTGTGACTTTCGGTAATACTTGACGTATTACAAGTAATTAAATATGCTACATAAGTAAAGAATGTGTGATTCGATAGTAATTCAAAACAAAGAATAAAACAAGTAAGATAGATAGAAGCATCAGTAACATATAATAAATTGTAGGTAAAAGAAGGTAATGGAATAAGTAAGTTGGAATAAGTATAAAAAATCATGTAACCAGTAACTTATGTATTGCTATCAGTAACACTCGATACATTATAAGTAATTAAAAATGTTATATAAGTAAATAAGAAGTGCTTCAGTAAGACTCAAAGTATTAAGTAACTATAACATTAGTAACAATCAAAATGACTTCAGTAAAATGGACATTTGTAATCAGTACTTATTGTATGGACATTAGTAATTCACATACTTAATTACTGATCCCACAACAATAGTTACTTGAGAACTGAATATGTATTACTTGAGTAACATGAATAAATTACTGATCTCTGTACAATGTAATGTTACAGATGTAAAATAGCTATAAATTCAGTAACAATCATAATGTGTTCAGTAATATGTATATTTGTAATAGGTAATTATTGTATGGACATTAGTAATTGACGTACTCAATAATTATAATTAGTAATTTATCTTTTCTAATCCAAATGTGGAATGATCATTCCATAAATAGAATATATGCCGACAATAATTTAAATGCGTATTTTTTAGCTTACTAAAACCGACCACCTATTTTTAAGGAAATGATTTAATTCGAATTCTTATTATGTTAATAATGCATGCACATTGTTATTGCCAAAACCGTCCCCTTCCAAATAGAACCGACACATACACGTGGCGAGCCCACGTTTGGTGCTCACCACGACCCAAATCGACACAGTACCCTCTGGATATGCCCTATATATATATATATGGGATAAATGGGGCTGCCCCCTAGGGGGAGCTAACTTGGCTCCCCCGCCCCATTTTCACCATTTTTTTATTTTTTTTGAAAATTTCTTTCATGAATATTCATCACTATATCCCTATATTATGCTATTAAAATTTCGTGCGAAACAGAGACTCCTACGTCCTCCATCCAGACAGTCATTTTTTAACGGTAACAGGATTTTTTAAATCGACCCTGTTTGGATGAAGGTCATAGGAGTCTCTGTTTCGCACGAAATTTTAATAGCATAATATAGGGATTTAATAATGAATTTACACGGTTTTAGATTTCAAAAAAATAAAAAAATTATGTCAAAAAAGGGCGGGGGGAGCTAAGTTAGCTCCCCCTAGGGGGCATACACATTTTTCCCTATATATATATATATATATATATATATATATGAGTTCAATGTGGCTGCCCGCAAGGGGCAACCAACATGGCTGCCCCCGGCCTTATTTTGATATATTTTTAATTTTTTTCAAAAAATGTCGCCATGTATATTCATCCCTATATCCCTCCTATATGTCATTCGAATTTCGTCAGAAACAGAGACTCCTATGGCCTCCATCCAGACAGTCATTTTTTAACGGTAACAGGATTTTTTAAAGGGATTTTATCACTTGTGCCCCTCCGAGATATCGCAATATCAGTTATACCCCTATCTTTTTGGTAATATCAGTTGTGCCCCTCACAACTTGATAATTTATCACTTGTGCCCCTCGGGTTAGTGACCGTCCATCCACAGTGCAAACGGCCGTTAACTTTGAGGACATAGGCGGAATTACTTTAAAAAAAGGTTAGGAGGTCATTTTACACCCTCCTCATCTTCTTCTTCTTCTTCCTCCTCCTCCCCATCCTCTTCTTCCTCCTCCTCCACCTCCACCTCCTCCTCCTCCCTCTCTGCCCCCGCCCCCGCTCCTGCCTCGTGCCGCCCAGCTCCGCCTTGAGCTCTCCGCACCTCCTCCCAGCCCGCAGCCCCCGCTCCTGCCCCGCGCCGCCCAACCCCGCACCCCCCTTCGCCCCGACCTCCCTCCCAGCGCCGACCTCCCGCACCCCCCTCCCAGCCCCGCCCCCTGCAGCCCCGACCTCCCACCGCCCCTGCGCCTCAGGCCCCGTGCTCCTCCGCACCGCCGCGACCCCGCTCCCTCCCTCTGCGACCCCGCTCCCTCCCTCTTCCCCCGAGCCCCTGCGACCCAGGCCCTGCACCCCTGCGCCCTCGCCCTGCCTCCCCCCGCCGCTGCGCCCACACTCTCGATTCTCTGTCCATCTCTTGAGGTGCAATTCGCGGAAAATTTAAGATGAACCGTCACGAGAATTCCTCCGGAGCCATCGGCGCCAGGAACGCCAGGGCCTGCGACAGCTGCCTCCGCCGCAGGGCACGGTGGTACTGCGCTGCCGATGACGCGTTCCTCTGCCAACTGTGCGACTCCTCCGTCCACTCGGCCAATCCACTCGCGAGGCGGCACGAGCGCGTCCGTCTCAAGACGGCCATCTCGTCCGATTTCATCCCCGACGATGAGCCCATGTGGCATCACGGTTGTAAACGCAAGGCAAGGAGCTCCCGCGGCACCAGCCGTAGCCCTGAGGTCAAACAGGAAGGGGAGGTATCCGATCGCAAACCTCCAAGGCCGGATCCGATGGTTCCGGATATGGAGACGGTATCTATTGAGAATTTCGCAATGGTGGAAGAGGAGCAGCTTCTCTACCGCGTACCCATCTTCGATCCGGTTCTTGCTGAATTCTCCTCTCCTCAGCTCTCCGAAGATGAGGTGAAGAATCCCATGCTCTCCTCTCTGCAGCAGCCGATGGATTGCACTGCAGGATTTCTCCTGCCACCGGAGATTGATATTGGGGAGTTTGAGATGGACATGGAGAGCCTCCTCAGACAGGGGCTTGTCGAGGATGCTTTCTGTATGGAGTTCTTGGGATCCACCGACTCCAAAGAAGACAGTGGTGGCGGCACGTTGTTTCTTCCGGTGAAGGAGGAGGGCGTCTAGGATAACGAAGGCTCGTCAGCAACTGCTGCCCAATTCGATGGAGAGACATTCAACATCAGCTTCGATTCGGAGAGCGAGGAAGAGGAGAAGGTAGCAGTGGCAGAAGGTTGCGGGTGAGAAAGAGGAGGAGGATCATGCTCAACCTTGACTATGGAGCTGTGATCTCCGCATGGTCGACGCAAGGTTGCCCGTGGACTGACGGAACAAGGCCCCAGCTCAATCCCGACGACTGCTGGCCCGAATATACAGTAAAGAAGAGCAAATGGAGGAGGAAGAAGATGAAGAAGGGTGTGGACCATAATACCCTTCTTAACCACACCATGGGTTTGAATAAACCATGGTTATTTTAATTTTTTGACGGTCAATCTGACGGAAGGGCACAACTGGTGACGGAGCAAGAAGTTAGGGGCACAACTGATATTACCAAAAAGATAGGGGTATAACTGATATTGCGATATCTCGGAGGGGCACAAGTGATAAAATCCCTTTTTTAAATCGACACCATCTCGATGGAGGCCGTAGGAGTCTCTGTTTCTGATGAAATTCGAATGACATGTAGGAGGGATATAGGGATGAATATACATGATGATATTTTTCAAAAAAAAATAAAAAAATTTGACGAAAATAGCGCGGGGGCAGCCATCTTTGGCTGCCCGCAAGGGGCAGCCCCATTTTATCCTATATATATATATATATATATGGGTTTGATGTGGCTGCCCCTTGCGGGCAGCCATGTTGGCTGCCCCGCCCTTGTTTTTTCTGTTTTTTTTTATTTTTTTGAAAAATTTCACCATGTATATTCATCCCTATATCCCTCCTACATGTCATTCAAATTTCGTCAGAAACAGAGACTCCTACGGCCTCCATCCAGACATTCATTTTTTAACGGTAACAGGATTTTTTAAATCGACACCATCTCGATGGGGGCCGTACAAGTCTCTGTTTCTGACGAAATTTGAATGACATGTGGGAGGGATATAGGGATGAATATACATGGTGGATTTTTTCAAAAAAATAAAAAAAATGTGGAAAAAAAGGGCGGGGCAGCCCCATTTTTTCCTATATATATATATATATATAGAGAGAGAAGAGAGAGAGAGAGAGAGAGAGGGCATATCCAGAGAGCACAGTGCCCATTTGGGGTTTTTTGAGCACCACATGTCGGCTCGCCACGTGTATTTCCATTTGGGAGGTTGCCTATTTCGAAGGACACGGTTTTGGAAGGATATTAATATGTTTGATCCTTTTTTATTTCCAATTATACCGAGTCCTTAAAAAAAGGAAGACGATTTTGGAAAGATAAATTCAAATCCTTAATTTCGTTTCGAATAAATAGTCAATGTACATTTGATCAGTAATGTATATATTGTAAATAAGTAATTATGTGTTGCGAGATCAGTAATATTGTAACAGTTGTCAGTAATTTACAGATGTAATATTACATTGTACTGAGATCAGTAATTCATTCATGTTACTCAAGTAATACATATTCAGTTCTCAAGTAATTATTGTTGTGAGATCAGTAATTAAGTATGTAAATTAGTAATGTCCATACAAGAAGTACTGATTACAATAATCCATTTTACTGTACTCATTTTGATTGTTACTAATGTCATAGTTACTTAATACTTTGAGTGTTACTGGTGCACCTCTTATTTACTTATATAACCTTTTTAATTACTTATAATGCATCGAATGTTACTGATAGCAATACATAAGTTACTGGTCACGTGGTTTTTTTTATAACTATTCCAACTTACTGATTCTATCGTCTTCTTTTACCTACAATTTGTTACAGGTTACTGATGCTTCTTTATATCTTACTTATCATATTGTTGTGAGATCAGTAATTAAGTATATAAATTAGTAATGTCCATACAAGAAGTACCGATTACAATGATCCATTTTACTGTACTCATTTTGATTGTTACTAATGTCATAGTTACTTAATACTTTGAGTGTTACTGATGCACCTCTTATTTACTTATATATCCTTTTTAATTACTTATAATGCATCGAATGTTACTGATAGCAATACATAAGTTACTGGTCATGTGGTTTTTTTATAACTATTCCAACTTACTGATTCTATCGTCTTCTTTTACCTATAATTTGTTACAGGTTACTGATGCTTCTTTATATCTTACTTATCATATTCTCTGTTTTAAATTACAATCGAATCTTGCCTTCTTTACTGATGTAGTCTATTTAGTTACTTGCAATACGTCAAGTGTTACTGATAGCTACGTATAAATTACTGATGTAGTCTATTTAGTTACTTGCAATACGTCAAGTGTTACTGATCGCTACGTATAAATTACTGATGTAGTCTATTTAGTTACTTGCAGTACGTCAAGTGTTACTGATAGCTACGTATAAATTACTGATGTAGTCTATTTAGTTACTTGCAGTACGTCAAGTGTTACTGATGGCTACGTATAAATTACTTAACTTGTATTTGATAGAAAGAACTTGTATTTTCTTAAGATACATAAGTAACTATGAATGGATTTTAATCAGTAAGAATGATAAAATAGAAAAGTAATACATGATATATTATCAGTAACATATGCAAATGTCATCAGTAACTTGGTATAATTTTTTGAAATAATGATTTCGCTATCCAAATCCAATTGTAAGACATCCATCTTTGCTCCTTTTGATACGATCTTTTCACGATTCAAATCCATCCACGAAGCATCGTTCATCATTGCTTCTTTGGAATCCTGATCAGTTTCCATTCACAGATGATCCATTGCATTTGAAACTGAAATGAGAACTACAAAATAAACGATCAAATTCTACAAGAACAATAACTAAATGTCTAATAAACAACGAAAAAACTTACAAATCGCGGACTTGAAGATGATCTTCTTTCGTCGCTGGAGATCTTGAGATTTCGCAGCAAGAGCAAGTCATAGATGAATTTAGAAATTTCGAAAATAAATAAAATGCAACGTCGGATAGACTTAATTGCGAATCAGAAAAGGAAATCAGTCACGAGGAGAATGCGGAAGTAGTTTATTATGGTAAGGATTGACGCTAAAAAAGGGAATGGATGAGATTAAATAGGATCATTAGATCATGATCCGAAGGATAAAAACACGGGCTCATTTCGACTCAAATGGGCACAGTGTTTTCTGGATAAATTCCCTATATATATATATATATATATATATATATATATATATATAAAGAGAGAGAGACAGGGGGTGTACAATACAAGGAGAGTCAGTTACGAAAATAGGAACAAGGAGATTTAATTAATATTCAACGCATATGCAAAGAGAGCATTAATGGTATCGGATGACGATAATGGAATGTTAGATTGCATTAAATGTTTTTGTATTCAAACTTTGGAACATACGCAAATGGTAATGTCATAATGGGTTTGGTGTTGCAAAGAAGATGAAGAGTGAGGAAAATGGATCCAAAAACAGGTCGAAAACAAACCCTAGACGCATATGTCCAATCAAACGACGGAGAGGAGCATCGATCTAGACCGTGAGATTTATATCCTGCGTCCCAAATAAAAGTGGTTGTTCCTTAAAAAAACACAACCGTGAATATACCATGAGATTATTAAAGTATGTTTCATTTTGCTTAAGAGCATAAGTTTGCTCATATAACGTTTATTTCCTTTTCCCCTGTTTTTTGAATTTTAAGGTTTATGATTTGCAATATTCACTGCAACAACATTGGACTATAGTGACGTTTTCTTTTAAAATATGTTTGAGAAATGATTTTTTATACTTGGTGTTGAAATCTAGAATGCGGAAGCGATTTGCTAAACATAGCATGGAAATATAAAGAAATATAAACATTGACATGGAGATTTACGTGGAACCGTACTCCTTAAGGAGGGGATGAAACCGCGGAAGAAGGACTCAAAGAACTGTTTGTGTCTATTGAATTTCGCATTGAGTTCAGCCTCCAGGGGATGTGGAGCTCCTTATATAGCCCCACAAACAGATCGAATTCTCACAATGGTATATGTCTATAAATTTTCTTTATATTATATATTATATACTAAAAATAGTTTTGAAAAAAAATGACTTTTTTATATTTTTAAATTCCAAAACAATTTGACTAATAAAATTCATTGATTTTATGTATTTTGGACTTTATAAATATCTAAAAATTGGCAAAATAACTTGAAAATTATTAAAATATTATATAAATATAAAAAATACAAAAATATTTTATTCTATAAATTTTGGTTATTTTAATTGTATTTATAATTATATTACCCTATATTACATATATCTCTGAATAATTATATATATACCTCTATTATATATTAGAAAAATAAATGAAAATCAAATAATTATAAAAAGAAATAAAATTTTTAAAATTTAAAATTTAAAAAATATAAATATAAAATAAGAATTATTTTATTTTTAATTTAAAACCCCACAAATTCATTAATTAATTCATTGAGTAACTGTACAAAATATACCTATATTATTTATTCATTGTTTATCTATAAATAATATACCTCCTACACCGAGTTGTCTTCCTTGTCTTCCTGTGTTTGACACTCTACCATACTTACAACTATACACATTTATAGTAGAGTTATAAATTTTAATTCACACTTGATTTCATTGCTTGATTCTGATATTGTGCGGGTTAATTATTGTTTTAGGCACTGGTCTTGTGTTCGGTCATTCAACGACTGCTAATTGTGTGAAATTAGCAGACCGACCTCGATTAAATTGCTAAATAGTTACATGAATGAAAGAGCAGTAAAACCTTTGAAATGAAAGATGTTCAAAAAATAATATTTATCCACAAAAGGGATAAAGCACCCACCTTAATGATTTTAGCATTGAGTTTTTTTAATCTGCTGCATAATACTCAAAGATGATGGTCTCTGTTAGGAGAATCACTAACTTTAATATCAACTTCGAGGACAAAGACCCTCTTGTTGAATTGAATTATGTAGTGATCACTCTCGTTCCCAAAAAAGGGCTTATACCTTAAGAATTTAGAACTACCGGCAAATAAGCCTAATTAACATACTAGTTACTAGTTAGGTGTTCACAAAAACTATGACAAATTGATTACGCATTATTAACGCAAATAACCAATGCATTGGTATGTCCCTTTTCTTAAGAAATGATCTGCAAGGGATTGTATTACTATTACAACCAAGAACATTGCACACTAGAAAATAGGAGAAAAAATGGGATAATGTTGAAAAATGACTTCCATCTAGTCAGTTCCATGCATTGATTAGGTTTTGATCATAGGTTCTCTTCTTGGGTCAAAGGATCCTTAACTCTATTAATCTTGCAGTAAGAGTTAATCATTCTAACTCAAGAATTTTCAAACCTCAAAGAGGATTAAGACATGTTGATCCCCTCTCTCCACTTCCTTTTTGCATACCGTTGTTGATCTATATGAATTTATGGATATTTCCATTGGACTGACTTGATCAAGGGCTATGTTTCGAGGGATAATAGTATTACGACCACTAGTCTCCAATTTACAGATGTTATAATAGTCTTTTCAAAAGTAATGACAACTCACTAATAAAATAATGTCGCATATTAGACATTTTCTCACAATTTTATGCTCATGGTAGATTATAAAAAACAATCCTTTTTAAAGAATCAATGGGCCCACTCATCCCAAATTTGAGGGGAATACGTGACCTATTGGTTATTTGGGACAATGCTTGCATACGAAAATCTTTTCAAAATCCTTTTGGAATAAAATCATTAACAAAATTTAAGGAAGGATTAATAGCTTAGGAAAAATACATTTTTCTTCGAATACTAGATGCAACATCATTAATTATGTGATTACACTCATCCCACATAAATACAAATATGATGCATGTTTCTTCCATGAAAAAAAATCGATTCAATCAAGCATAGTTATCTTTGAAATGGTGTTAATGACATCAATAAAATGACCTAGTGGTAGGGAATAGAATTTGTAGGTTGAAAGATCTATGGGAGCCCTCCCCCCAAAGGAAACCCTCTTTTGGTCAAATTATTACACTAAATAACCATTTATTAGGGATGTACTTCAAATCCATGCCAATTTTTACCAAGGAAATTGAAAACGTATGAGATATTTTTAATGTCAACCTATACTACAATATAAGAAATGTCTAGTTATCCCATTTTAGACTTCAAAAAAAGATTTTTACAATTGCGTAATATCAATTGCACAATGGTTATTAATTGTTCAAGAACAAACATTCCTCGATGAAAGAAGAGGGAATGGCCACTAAAAGAGGCTGAAATAATGAGGAAAAAGTATTCATGGGAAATTAACACATGGAGAACCTTTTAGGAATTTTTTGCAAAAAAAATAAACAAGGATATTTATTCCCAACATCAGTTGTAATGATAGATATTTTTTTTCAAATAGGTTGTAATGATAGTTATTTCTTTTTCAAATAGGTTATCTGCTATTCTCTTTCGTTTCAGATGGAACATAAGATTTAATGGAGAAAAAAACATAATTTCAGGGGGTCATTTTTACAAGGTAAGCTTTCCTTTCAAGACAACTTTTAAAAGAGATGTTTCTATCTTTGTACCAAGATGCCCTTGATGTGAAGATGAATTTGACTTCACATTGTACTTCCTCTAAGAGTACAACCTCACAAAGAGGATTGTGGATAAGTTAATCCTAATATTATGATCTGATATGAGAATCTTGTGATGGTTGTGAAAAGATAACAAACATCTGTTCTTACTTCTTACACCAAACTTGACAACATTCTCATTTGGTTTATTCGGAAAGAACGTTGTTGCCCTTAAAGGGAAAATAAAATAGTTAATAATGACTTGTTAATTGTCAAAGCATTGAGGAACTTAATGGTTGATTTTTGTTACATGACTTTCAAAAAAGATGGGATCTACGTTGTTAAAGTCTTATAGAAAGTAGTATCCGTTGTTGATCATCACAGCTCCGGTTGCCCTCGTCCTTGCGAATTATCAAATTTACACCCTTATGTTGTGGTGCACCCTTTCTTCGCTTGTCTTCAGGGAGCTTTTCTTATCTTGCTTTGTTGATGGTGTTCTTTCAAGTATTTTGAAAATCGGATTGTTTGTATGAGTCTGGTGAACAGGATCTGGACCGATCCAATTAACCGATTTATACCGATTCGATCGGAATGTCTAATTTTCAATCTGGTCATTGATTTAATAAGCTTTTTTTTACCATTATTTATCCTGGTTCACCCGAAATTGGACCACAATTAATTTTGATTTTGTCAAAATAAATAATATTATCGGGAGTTGAACTCGTGACATTCAACACCACACAACAAACCTCTAATCAACTACTCCGCTCTAAGTTTTTATATTAAATTAAATTTAGTTATAACTTAAACTGTTGTCCTTTTATTTAGTATATTGTTTAAATATAATATATTCCATATGTATAATATTTAATGTTACAATTTAAAATATATTTTATATATGGTATAAAATATATATATTAGCTATGTAACATATGTTTATTCAACTATATTTATACATGTTTTGATCCTTCATATTTGATTAGCCAGTTCTACTATTTCTTTTCCCACGATTCGATTCAATCTGATTTTTAAGAATGATGACATCATCATGCATCTGAACCAATTCAATTCCATGGTTCAACATGATCCGACCTTTCAACAAGGTTTCCGATTTGGTTTCAAAAACATCGATTCTCTCCCACCTCGATTTGGAGACATCACAACAGTTATGATATAATATATAAGGAGCTGGAATCCTACATCTGGTGGTGGGGTTGCAAGTAACTATCTACACCTGTCCTTTTTTCATTATATATCGAGGAGAATATGTGTTTCAAGTTCATGCAAAACAAACATTCCTAACACACTCATTTAGAAGGAGTTAATTTCAGTAATTCCGAAACCATTAAAATTTGGTAGTGTTGATGGAGATGATAGAAGTTCCGACTTAAGTTGAATTCGGATTGATACCTTGATGATATATGGTGATTTAGTTCCCCTAAGGCATTATTTCAAAAAAAACAAAAAATAATGAAAAAACTGGGTGTAGATAGTTACCTCCACGGGTTGGCTCCCTTTTTCCAAGATAACATCAATGAAGGGAACTTACGTGGCCACTAGTATTATCAAAATATCTTTTCTATAATCGATAAATTTCTATTAAAATGTCTTTTTATAATCATATAATACAAAGATAACTTAAGTCATCTTGCATAGCAATGGATTGAACCTCCTAAAAAAATTAACAATATTAGTTAAATATTTAATTAACAAATTCCTTATTGAAAAAGAATCTTCATCGAAGTACTGTTTGTTCTATAAGAAGGGTTAATTAATACCTGAGATAACCATCAAAATAACAAAAACCACATAAACATCAACTCGTGCCATGTCAGTAACAGAAAAAAAGAACAACACAAGAAAGTAAAAATCAAACAATTAGTTTACCATGTCTGTTATTTTCAATTTGGTATACATTTTTCCTATTTTTTTATTATATTTAAATCGAATGGGAGTCCTAATGTGTATGTATCATTTAACATATATTCTTCCTATGAATTCAATCAATCTATTCACCTAAGAAGTATGTTAATTAATACATGTATGTGTCGTCAAACAAATGTAAATCTGTTTAAAGTCACGACCTTAGTTAATTCAGATTATCCGAATTAAATGCTTCGAAAATATCGAACAGAGTCAAATTTGACGTTGAAGCGAAATTAAAGAAAAGATTCATTCAACCATTTACCTTCATGCAAGAGCTTCTATCTCTTTCCCCTGAAGAGATTGTTTCTTGCTTTTAACATGAGGAAAATTCGCCTAGGCAGTGCTCATGGAAAGTTATTCCACGTGGCGTCCAAGTGAATTTATAGTTTGTTAAGTATCCCAAGAAAGCTGTCACCTCAACCCACAGCTTCCTTTGGGATTTATTTACATGAGATTTTTTTGCATGAAAGCCACTACTTCAAGAGGCGGCTTCCGTTTTAACCAAAGCCTTTTTTTCATGTAAACAAACTCCAAAGGAAGTCGTGGGTTGAGGTGACGGCTTTCCCTGAGGTACTTAACAAATTATAAGTTCGCCTGAGGGTCACGTGGAATAAGTTTCCACAAACACCGCCCAAATGAATTTTCTTCCTCTTAACCTCTTCCCAGTCCTTCTCTATTTAAATGCTTTTCTCTTTACTTTTTTTATTTGCCTTTTCCTTTCAGGCTTTACAATTCAGTTCATCATTACTTTCAAGCAGGGTTTAAAAAATTGGACCGGACCGACCGGTTGGATCGAGAATCGGCCCTAACCCGGTCGGTTCAGCCGGTTTTAGGTAATTAATTTTTTTAAAAAAGAAAATAAAAAATCAGGTCAGACCGGTGGTTGGACCGGGTTGACCCGGGCGGTTGGACCGGGTTGACCCGGATTGACCCGAAATTGATGGTTTAGTATATTTTTAAAAAATAAAGGTCTAAATAATGAAATAATATGGTTTCTATCACTTGTACCCTTCTTAAATTCTACAATTTCAGTTACGTCCCTCTCTTTTTTGGAATATAACTTGTGGCACTACTTTCTTGGGGTAATGTTCAAAAAGCAACTATAAATAAATTATTACTATATTATACTCACATATAATGCTAGAAAATGTAACTACCTTTTGTAGAGTTTTATTCGAAATAGACAATCATGTTTTTATGTTGAAAGATTTGACATTTTAAATGATTATTTCATTGATATATAAATACATATTTACATATATCTATCCAGTTTTATCGGTTCAAAGAACCGGTTCGACCGGTCAGACCAGTAAATTAAGTTCGGTCTGGTTTTTTCCGAGTCGATATGAATGATAACGCCATGCTGACATCATCACCAGTCCGACCGGTTTGGATGGACGGTCCGACCCGGTTGGACCCGGTTGGACCCGGTTTGGATGGAGGTCGCGTATGGTCATCCCCCATACGCGACCTGATCACCTCGAACTGAGCCATCCAAGCTCAGATCGAGTTGGGTTCCATCCCTCACACACGACGGAACCCCCCTTCGATCATTCACGACGCTTCCGTTTTCCTTTTGGCTAATAACCCCCGCCGGAGTGCTCCTCCGAGCGAGAGCTTCGTTTTGCAGGTGAATAAGAGCAGGTACCCCCCTTGGTTGCGATTCCATCCCTTCGCTGGAGCTCCTCCAGGTCGCTCTTCCCTTGCTGGAGGATCCGACAGTTGGAAGCTTCATCGGAGGCCACCACCCAACACAGAGTGTCATCGCGAGGAAGACCCCCCTTTCCGATCGTTCATCGGCCTGCTGGATCGTCTCTGGTGTGCCGGGGAACTTCGCCTGGGAGGTATTCTTCCTCATCCCTTGCCCGTCATTGGATCTCCCCACCGCACCAGTTTGCATCTCCACCGTCCACGCTCTGCCATGTCAGGCCGTTAGATCTCTGATCTAACGGTCACGTTCCCCCACGTTCATCTTCGCGTCTCCACCGTTGGATCGTCCAGGCGGCTGCATCAGGACTGCGCATCAACAGCCAACCACGCCTCGACACCTGGCGCTCACGTGCGCTCCTCACGCGCCTCGGGAGGGTAATTGCACCCATACCCTTGCACTTTTTAGCAGTTATTGTTTAGTCTATTAAATAAGTTTGCACTCTTGGATATTTTGCACATTGGACCTCGATGTTTATGTTATTTGCATTTTAGTCCCTGCATATGTGAGACACGTGCTTCGACACGCGATATTTTGGATAAATTTTATGTTTTGGGCTGGGCTTTCTGCTATGTTATGAAATGAATTCTTAGTTTACATATTTGAAGTTATACCCCTGTGCGTGGTTTTTATTAAACATGTGCTGATTATTTGGACTTTTTACACTTTCCACCCTAAGGTTTTAGCACGTGTTACGTTTAAGCACCTAGAAGTACGTTTTCTTACATTTAGGTCCATGTAAGCTGTGTGCCTTATTTTTATTGAATAAAATATCAAAACAGATTAACTTAGGTGAAATTTAGACATAGCTCCTGCCACTGTGTAAAAATTTCTCTAAAATTTTGGGACTTTTTCGAGGCTTTTTACTATTTTTAAAAATTCAAAAACACGTATTTTTGTTACCGTCTGAATTGAAAAATCAAAGAAAAATATAAAAACTTCTTTAAAAATTCTAAAAAATTAGGGATAATTAGTTTTTACGTTTTCTAGCTTCTATCAAATTTTTGGCTTATTTGGATTTATAAAACCCAAAAAATTGAAAAACTCTAAAAATCTTATAAAAATTCTAAAAAAAGTCTATAAAAATAAAAAAATACAAACTCTTTTTCTGTAGCTTAGTTTTTTCATATATTTTTCATAAAAAATGTCTCCAGACTTTAATAGATTAATTATCTATTTTTAGTTGATCTTTCAAGTCTGGTTGCACATTGAGCAATGTTTTTACCCTTTCTTAATTTTTAGAAAATCAAATAAAAATTATAAAATCTCTAGAAAAGTATCAAAAACACTTAAAAATATAAAAATACAAAAACAATTTTATTTCAATTTTTGGAGCATTTCTGAGTGCTTAAATAAATTGTTGTATTTGCTTATTTTCCCCTTTTCTTACAAAATTAAAAACACAAAAAAATTGAAAAGAATTAAAAATCCACCAAAAACATTTTCTTCTTTATTTTTGATTTTGACTACTTCGTAGGCCGTCTCGGCCATCCCGTGCTCCTTAAGTCCGACCATGGTCGCTATACGAGGTTAATAAAATTAGCGAGGACCGCAACTTGATTTCCATTGTTTTATCCCCTGTTTGGTAGTTCCTATATTTTTCTTGATTGACCGATTTTTGAGTGATTGAGGTCGCAACAACCTGAGTTATTTATCTCCCTTAGTCGCTCGTGGATTGATTTTTATCATTCATCAGCCGTAAGCGTCTCTTTTTCTGACGAAATTTGAATGACATGTTGTTAGATGGATATAGTTATGAAAATCCATGAAAGTATTTTTCAAAAACAGAGACTCATATGCCCTTCATTTTTTATTTTTTATTTTCAAAAACAGAGACTCAAAGCACACGGCCCTTCAAAAATAGAGACTCAAAAACAGAGACTCAAAAACAGAGACTCAAAGCACACGGCCCTATAACTTCCACATTTTTTATTTTTTTCAAAAATACCACCATGTATATTCATCTATATATCCCTTCTATATGTCATTCCAATTTCGTCAGAAACAAAGACTCATATGTCCTTCATCCAGAACTGGTCGATTACAACAATTCTAAGACCGTTAAAAATTACACGTTCTAGATGGAGGGCGTAGGAGTCTCTGTTTTTGTTGAAATTGAAATGGCATATAGGAGGGATATATAGATGAATATACATGACGGTATTTTTTCAAAAAAAATAAAAAATGTGGAAGTTATAGGGTCGGGTGTATGTAAAATTACATGCACCCGGATGCATACTCCCTATCCTCTCTCTCTCTCTCTCTATATATATATATATATATATATATAGGGAATTTATCCAGAGAGCACAGGGCCCATTTGAGTTCGGATGAGCACCCAATCCTAGTCGTCCATCGCAAAAAAATAAGAACCGATTAATCCCAAAAAATAGGAACCGATTTTGTATGGAAATAAAACAAAATCGGAAATTAGAACATTGCTAAAAATAGCATTGCATTTGTGGAAAGAGGAAGGCGCGTGCATTTGATTGGTAAAATCTATCGTCTCATTCCAACGCATGGCATTTGTTTCGTTCCAACGCAAGATGGGAGGTATGTGATTCGATTTCATAATTTAATCGCTTATTTCTATCATAATTTCGTTGTTTTAATGATTTTTTGATTTTTAGCAATGTTTGTTTTGGGATCAATACGACGAGATGATGAATACATTAAATTTTTTTATGAATACTGCATATTTTTTATCGTAAGCGATGTTTTATTCGAGAAGTATGATTGGAATATGAGAAAGTTTTATTCATAATATCGATTTTTATTCATTTTGATACACGATTTGTATTCCTAATTGATTTTTTATCGAAGTTATTTTGATTTCATATAATAAAAAGTTACAGTAAATTTGTAACTTTATTGTTGGCTTTGAGTAACTTTATTACATGTATCAGTAAGTTTTATATATATGTTAGTAAGAAATTACATATAACTTGTACTAGTAACTATCGTATAATGACCAGTAACAATTAATATACACTTTGGTAACATTGTAAACCATTACTAGTATTTTATTAACTTACATATATAACAAGTAATATTTACACTATCCATCAGTAACTTTTTAGCATGTAGAAGTAACTTTATAATAATAACAAGTAACTCTAGTAACATTGTAACTTCATTACTGACTGTCAGTAACTATATTAAAACAATCAGTAAGTTTATAAATACAACACATTACAAGTTACTTGTCATATAACAAACGTTATTAACAATTCATTAAAAGTTACTTGTCATTGAATGATTCTTACTGAAGCGAGTATATTGCTGAGTTACCATTCTTTTTACAATTCTTACTATTCTCGGATATAAAATAGTACTGAAGCAAGTATTCTCGGATATTTTATGTTACTAATGATAACGCAATTGTTACTTTTAATGTTTTACTTTGAATATATACCGAGTTACTGATATATCTTCTTAATTTACTTATAAGATATTTTATGTTACTACTACTAACAAAATTGTTACTTTTAATGTGTTACTTTGAAGATATACTGACTATAATGCTGAGTTACTAACAATTCATTACAAGTTACTTATCATATAACAAATGTTACTAACATTTCATTACAAGTTACTTGTCATGGAATGATTCTTACTGAAGCGACTATATTGCTGAGTTACTAACAATCATTACAAGTTACTTATCATATAATAAATGTTACTAACAATTCATTACAAGTTACTTGTCATTCAATGATTCTTACTGAAGTGAGTATATTGCTGAATTACTTTTCTTTATACAATTCTTACTATTCACGGATATAAATTAACTTATTGTTTCTTGCAGAACAATGCACAATTTGGTGTCTTGAAGAAGCTGTTGTTATGCCGAGGAGCGAGAGTAAAACAACATCATCTAAATGAACTAGAAGACAGTTGACATTTGGATGTTCACCATATAACTATAATTAAGTAATTTATGTGTGACTTTCGGTAATACTTGACGTATTACAAGTAATTAAATATGCTACATAAGTAAAGAATGTGTGATTCGATAGTAATTCAAAACAAAGAATAAAACAAGTAAGATAGATAGAAGCATCAGTAACATATAATAAATTGTAGGTAAAAGAAGGTAATGGAATAAGTAAGTTGGAATAAGTATAAAAAATCATGTAACCAGTAACTTATGTATTGCTATCAGTAACACTCGATACATTATAAGTAATTAAAAATGTTATATAAGTAAATAAGAAGTGCTTCAGTAAGACTCAAAGTATTAAGTAACTATAACATTAGTAACAATCAAAATGACTTCAGTAAAATGGACATTTGTAATCAGTACTTATTGTATGGACATTAGTAATTCACATACTTAATTACTGATCCCACAACAATAGTTACTTGAGAACTGAATATGTATTACTTGAGTAACATGAATAAATTACTGATCTCTGTACAATGTAATGTTACAGATGTAAAATAGCTATAAATTCAGTAACAATCATAATGTGTTCAGTAATATGTATATTTGTAATAGGTAATTATTGTATGGACATTAGTAATTGACGTACTCAATAATTATAATTAGTAATTTATCTTTTCTAATCCAAATGTGGAATGATCATTCCATAAATAGAATATATGCCGACAATAATTTAAATGCGTATTTTTTAGCTTACTAAAACCGACCACCTATTTTTAAGGAAATGATTTAATTCGAATTCTTATTATGTTAATAATGCATGCACATTGTTATTGCCAAAACCGTCCCCTTCCAAATAGAACCGACACATACACGTGGCGAGCCCACGTTTGGTGCTCACCACGACCCAAATCGACACAGTACCCTCTGGATATGCCCTATATATATATATATGGGATAAATGGGGCTGCCCCCTAGGGGGAGCTAACTTGGCTCCCCCGCCCCATTTTCACCATTTTTTTATTTTTTTTGAAAATTTCTTTCATGAATATTCATCACTATATCCCTATATTATGCTATTAAAATTTCGTGCGAAACAGAGACTCCTACGTCCTCCATCCAGACAGTCATTTTTTAACGGTAACAGGATTTTTTAAATCGACCCTGTTTGGATGAAGGTCATAGGAGTCTCTGTTTCGCACGAAATTTTAATAGCATAATATAGGGATTTAATAATGAATTTACACGGTTTTAGATTTCAAAAAAATAAAAAAATTATGTCAAAAAAGGGCGGGGGGAGCTAAGTTAGCTCCCCCTAGGGGGCATACACATTTTTCCCTATATATATATATATATATATATATATATATATATATATATATATATGAGTTCAATGTGGCTGCCCGCAAGGGGCAACCAACATGGCTGCCCCCGGCCTTATTTTGATATATTTTTAATTTTTTTCAAAAAATGTCGCCATGTATATTCATCCCTATATCCCTCCTATATGTCATTCGAATTTCGTCAGAAACAGAGACTCCTATGGCCTCCATCCAGACAGTCATTTTTTAACGGTAACAGGATTTTTTAAAGGGATTTTATCACTTGTGCCCCTCCGAGATATCGCAATATCAGTTATACCCCTATCTTTTTGGTAATATCAGTTGTGCCCCTCACAACTTGATAATTTATCACTTGTGCCCCTCGGGTTAGTGACCGTCCATCCACAGTGCAAACGGCCGTTAACTTTGAGGACATAGGCGGAATTACTTTAAAAAAAGGTTAGGAGGTCATTTTACACCCTCCTCATCTTCTTCTTCTTCTTCCTCCTCCTCCCCATCCTCTTCTTCCTCCTCCTCCACCTCCACCTCCTCCTCCTCCCTCTCTGCCCCCGCCCCCGCTCCTGCCTCGTGCCGCCCAGCTCCGCCTTGAGCTCTCCGCACCTCCTCCCAGCCCGCAGCCCCCGCTCCTGCCCCGCGCCGCCCAACCCCGCACCCCCCTTCGCCCCGACCTCCCTCCCAGCGCCGACCTCCCGCACCCCCCTCCCAGCCCCGCCCCCTGCAGCCCCGACCTCCCACCGCCCCTGCGCCTCAGGCCCCGTGCTCCTCCGCACCGCCGCGACCCCGCTCCCTCCCTCTGCGACCCCGCTCCCTCCCTCTTCCCCCGAGCCCCTGCGACCCAGGCCCTGCACCCCTGCGCCCTCGCCCTGCCTCCCCCCGCCGCTGCGCCCACACTCTCGATTCTCTGTCCATCTCTTGAGGTGCAATTCGCGGAAAATTTAAGATGAACCGTCACGAGAATTCCTCCGGAGCCATCGGCGCCAGGAACGCCAGGGCCTGCGACAGCTGCCTCCGCCGCAGGGCACGGTGGTACTGCGCTGCCGATGACGCGTTCCTCTGCCAACTGTGCGACTCCTCCGTCCACTCGGCCAATCCACTCGCGAGGCGGCACGAGCGCGTCCGTCTCAAGACGGCCATCTCGTCCGATTTCATCCCCGACGATGAGCCCATGTGGCATCACGGTTGTAAACGCAAGGCAAGGAGCTCCCGCGGCACCAGCCGTAGCCCTGAGGTCAAACAGGAAGGGGAGGTATCCGATCGCAAACCTCCAAGGCCGGATCCGATGGTTCCGGATATGGAGACGGTATCTATTGAGAATTTCGCAATGGTGGAAGAGGAGCAGCTTCTCTACCGCGTACCCATCTTCGATCCGGTTCTTGCTGAATTCTCCTCTCCTCAGCTCTCCGAAGATGAGGTGAAGAATCCCATGCTCTCCTCTCTGCAGCAGCCGATGGATTGCACTGCAGGATTTCTCCTGCCACCGGAGATTGATATTGGGGAGTTTGAGATGGACATGGAGAGCCTCCTCAGACAGGGGCTTGTCGAGGATGCTTTCTGTATGGAGTTCTTGGGATCCACCGACTCCAAAGAAGACAGTGGTGGCGGCACGTTGTTTCTTCCGGTGAAGGAGGAGGGCGTCTAGGATAACGAAGGCTCGTCAGCAACTGCTGCCCAATTCGATGGAGAGACATTCAACATCAGCTTCGATTCGGAGAGCGAGGAAGAGGAGAAGGTAGCAGTGGCAGAAGGTTGCGGGGTGAGAAAGAGGAGGAGGATCATGCTCAACCTTGACTATGGAGCTGTGATCTCCGCATGGTCGACGCAAGGTTGCCCGTGGACTGACGGAACAAGGCCCCAGCTCAATCCCGACGACTGCTGGCCCGAATATACAGTAAAGAAGAGCAAATGGAGGAGGAAGAAGATGAAGAAGGGTGTGGACCATAATACCCTTCTTAACCACACCATGGTTTGAATAAACCATGGTTATTTTAATTTTTTGACGGTCAATCTGACGGAAGGGCACAACTGGTGACGGAGCAAGAAGTTAGGGGCACAACTGATATTACCAAAAAGATAGGGGTATAACTGATATTGCGATATCTCGGAGGGGCACAAGTGATAAAATCCCTTTTTTAAATCGACACCATCTCGATGGAGGCCGTAGGAGTCTCTGTTTCTGATGAAATTCGAATGACATGTAGGAGGGATATAGGGATGAATATACATGATGATATTTTTCAAAAAAAAATAAAAAAATTTGACGAAAATAGCGCGGGGGCAGCCATCTTTGGCTGCCCGCAAGGGGCAGCCCCATTTTATCCTATATATATATATATATATATATATGGGTTTGATGTGGCTGCCCCTTGCGGGCAGCCATGTTGGCTGCCCCGCCCTTGTTTTTTCTGTTTTTTTTTATTTTTTTGAAAAATTTCACCATGTATATTCATCCCTATATCCCTCCTACATGTCATTCAAATTTCGTCAGAAACAGAGACTCCTACGGCCTCCATCCAGACATTCATTTTTTAACGGTAACAGGATTTTTTAAATCGACACCATCTCGATGGGGGCCGTACAAGTCTCTGTTTCTGACGAAATTTGAATGACATGTGGGAGGGATATAGGGATGAATATACATGGTGGATTTTTTCAAAAAAATAAAAAAAATGTGGAAAAAAAGGGCGGGGCAGCCCCATTTTTTCCTATATATATATATATATATAGAGAGAGAGAGAGAGAGAGAGAGAGAGAGAGAGGGCATATCCAGAGAGCACAGTGCCCATTTGGGGTTTTTTGAGCACCACATGTCGGCTCGCCACGTGTATTTCCATTTGGGAGGTTGCCTATTTCGAAGGACACGGTTTTGGAAGGATATTAATATGTTTGATCCTTTTTTATTTCCAATTATACCGAGTCCTTAAAAAAAGGAAGACGATTTTGGAAAGATAAATTCAAATCCTTAATTTCGTTTCGAATAAATAGTCAATGTACATTTGATCAGTAATGTATATATTGTAAATAAGTAATTATGTGTTGCGAGATCAGTAATATTGTAACAGTTGTCAGTAATTTACAGATGTAATATTACATTGTACTGAGATCAGTAATTCATTCATGTTACTCAAGTAATACATATTCAGTTCTCAAGTAATTATTGTTGTGAGATCAGTAATTAAGTATGTAAATTAGTAATGTCCATACAAGAAGTACTGATTACAATAATCCATTTTACTGTACTCATTTTGATTGTTACTAATGTCATAGTTACTTAATACTTTGAGTGTTACTGGTGCACCTCTTATTTACTTATATAACCTTTTTAATTACTTATAATGCATCGAATGTTACTGATAGCAATACATAAGTTACTGGTCACGTGGTTTTTTTTATAACTATTCCAACTTACTGATTCTATCGTCTTCTTTTACCTACAATTTGTTACAGGTTACTGATGCTTCTTTATATCTTACTTATCATATTGTTGTGAGATCAGTAATTAAGTATATAAATTAGTAATGTCCATACAAGAAGTACCGATTACAATGATCCATTTTACTGTACTCATTTTGATTGTTACTAATGTCATAGTTACTTAATACTTTGAGTGTTACTGATGCACCTCTTATTTACTTATATATCCTTTTTAATTACTTATAATGCATCGAATGTTACTGATAGCAATACATAAGTTACTGGTCATGTGGTTTTTTTATAACTATTCCAACTTACTGATTCTATCGTCTTCTTTTACCTATAATTTGTTACAGGTTACTGATGCTTCTTTATATCTTACTTATCATATTCTCTGTTTTAAATTACAATCGAATCTTGCCTTCTTTACTGATGTAGTCTATTTAGTTACTTGCAATACGTCAAGTGTTACTGATAGCTACGTATAAATTACTGATGTAGTCTATTTAGTTACTTGCAATACGTCAAGTGTTACTGATCGCTACGTATAAATTACTGATGTAGTCTATTTAGTTACTTGCAGTACGTCAAGTGTTACTGATAGCTACGTATAAATTACTGATGTAGTCTATTTAGTTACTTGCAGTACGTCAAGTGTTACTGATGGCTACGTATAAATTACTTAACTTGTATTTGATAGAAAGAACTTGTATTTTCTTAAGATACATAAGTAACTATGAATGGATTTTAATCAGTAAGAATGATAAAATAGAAAAGTAATACATGATATATTATCAGTAACATATGCAAATGTCATCAGTAACTTGGTATAATTTTTTTGAAATAATGATTTCGCTATCCAAATCCAATTGTAAGACATCCATCTTTGCTCCTTTTGATACGATCTTTTCACGATTCAAATCCATCCACGAAGCATCGTTCATCATTGCTTCTTTGGAATCCTGATCAGTTTCCATTCACAGATGATCCATTGCATTTGAAACTGAAATGAGAACTACAAAATAAACGATCAAATTCTACAAGAACAATAACTAAATGTCTAATAAACAACGAAAAAACTTACAAATCGCGGACTTGAAGATGATCTTCTTTCGTCGCTGGAGATCTTGAGATTTCGCAGCAAGAGCAAGTCATAGATGAATTTAGAAATTTCGAAAATAAATAAAATGCAACGTCGGATAGACTTAATTGCGAATCAGAAAAGGAAATCAGTCACGAGGAGAATGCGGAAGTAGTTTATTATGGTAAGGATTGACGCTAAAAAAGGGAATGGATGAGATTAAATAGGATCATTAGATCATGATCCGAAGGATAAAAACACGGGCTCATTTCGACTCAAATGGGCACAGTGTTTTCTGGATAAATTCCCTATATATATATATATATATATATATATATATATATATAAAGAGAGAGAGACAGGGGGTGTACAATACAAGGAGAGTCAGTTACGAAAATAGGAACAAGGAGATTTAATTAATATTCAACGCATATGCAAAGAGAGCATTAATGGTATCGGATGACGATAATGGAATGTTAGATTGCATTAAATGTTTTTGTATTCAAACTTTGGAACATACGCAAATGGTAATGTCATAATGGGTTTGGTGTTGCAAAGAAGATGAAGAGTGAGGAAAATGGATCCAAAAACAGGTCGAAAACAAACCCTAGACGCATATGTCCAATCAAACGACGGAGAGGAGCATCGATCTAGACCGTGAGATTTATATCCTGCGTCCCAAATAAAAGTGGTTGTTTCTTAAAAAAACACAACCGTGAATATACCATGAGATTATTAAAGTATGTTTCATTTTGCTTAAGAGCATAAGTTTGCTCATATAACGTTTATTTCCTTTTCCCCTGTTTTTTGAATTTTAAGGTTTATGATTTGCAATATTCACTGCAACAACATTGGACTATAGTGACGTTTTCTTTTAAAATATGTTTGAGAAATGATTTTTTATACTTGGTGTTGAAATCTAGAATGCGGAAGCGATTTGCTAAACATAGCATGGAAATATAAAGAAATATAAACATTGACATGGAGATTTACGTGGAACCGTACTCCTTAAGGAGGGGATGAAACCGCGGAAGAAGGACTCAAAGAACTGTTTGTGTCTATTGAATTTCGCATTGAGTTCAGCCTCCAGGGGATGTGGAGCTCCTTATATAGCCCCACAAACAGATCGAATTCTCACAATGGTATATGTCTATAAATTTTCTTTATATTATATATTATATACTAAAAATAGTTTTGAAAAAAAATGACTTTTTTATATTTTTAAATTCCAAAACAATTTGACTAATAAAATTCATTGATTTTATGTATTTTGGACTTTATAAATATCTAAAAATTGGCAAAATAACTTGAAAATTATTAAAATATTATATAAATATAAAAAATACAAAAATATTTTATTCTATAAATTTTGGTTATTTTAATTGTATTTATAATTATATTACCCTATATTACATATATCTCTGAATAATTATATATATACCTCTATTATATATTAGAAAAATAAATGAAAATCAAATAATTATAAAAAGAAATAAAATTTTTAAAATTTAAAATTTAAAAAATATAAATATAAAATAAGAATTATTTTATTTTTAATTTAAAACCCCACAAATTCATTAATTAATTCATTGAGTAACTGTACAAAATATACCTATATTATTTATTCATTGTTTATCTATAAATAATATACCTCCTACACCGAGTTGTCTTCCTTGTCTTCCTGTGTTTGACACTCTACCATACTTACAACTATACACATTTATAGTAGAGTTATAAATTTTAATTCACACTTGATTTCATTGCTTGATTCTGATATTGTGCGGGTTAATTATTGTTTTAGGCACTGGTCTTGTGTTCGGTCATTCAACGACTGCTAATTGTGTGAAATTAGCAGACCGACCTCGATTAAATTGCTAAATAGTTACATGAATGAAAGAGCAGTAAAACCTTTGAAATGAAAGATGTTCAAAAAATAATATTTATCCACAAAAGGGATAAAGCACCCACCTTAATGATTTTAGCATTGAGTTTTTTTAATCTGCTGCATAATACTCAAAGATGATGGTCTCTGTTAGGAGAATCACTAACTTTAATATCAACTTCGAGGACAAAGACCCTCTTGTTGAATTGAATTATGTAGTGATCACTCTCGTTCCCAAAAAAGGGCTTATACCTTAAGAATTTAGAACTACCGGCAAATAAGCCTAATTAACATACTAGTTAGGTGTTCACAAAAACTATGACAAATTGATTACGCATTATTAACGCAAATAACCTATGCACTGATATGTCACTTTTCTTAAGAAATGATCTGCAAGGGATTGTATTATTATGACAACCAAGAACATTGCACACTAGAAAATAGGAGAAAAAATTGGATAATGTTGAAAAATGACTTCCATCTAGCCAGTTCCACGCATTGATTGGGTTTTGATCATAGATTCTCTTCTTGGGTCAAAGGATCCTTAACTCTACTAATCTTGCAGTAAGAGTTAATCATTCTAACTCAAGAATTTTCAAACCTCAAAGAGGATTAAGACATGTTGATCCCCTCTCTCCACTTCCTTTTTGCATATAGTTGTTGATGTATAATGAGTTTATGGATATTCCCATTGGACTGACTTGATCAAGGACTATGTTTCGAGGGATAATACTATTACGACCACTAGTCTCCAATTTACATATGTTATAATAGTCTTTTCAAAAGTAATGACAACTCACTAATAAAATAATCTCGCGATTAGAAATTTTCTCACAATTTTGTGCTCATGGTAGATTATAAAAAGCAATCCTTTTTAAAGAATCAATGGGTCCACTCAACCCAAATTTGAGGAGAATACGCGACCTATTGGTTATTTGGGATAATGCTTGCATACGAAAATCTTTTCAAAATCCTTTTGGAATAAAATCATTGACAAAATTTAAGGAAGGATTAATAGCTTAGGAAAAATACATATTTCTTTGAACACTAGATGCAACATCATTAATTATGTGATTACACTCATCCCACATAAATGCAAATATGATGCATGTTTCTTCCATGAAAAAAAATCGATTCAATCAAGCATAGTTATCTTTGAAATGGTGTTAATGACATCAATAAAATGACCTAGTGGTAGGGAATAGAATTTGTAGGTTGAAAGATAACATCCATATGCATAATAGTATATTGTTTAAATATAATATATTCCATATGTATAATATTTAATGTTGTAATTTAAAATATATTTTTTATATAGTATAAAATATATACATTAGCTATGTAACATATGTTTATTCAACTATATTTATACATGTTTTGATCCTTCGTATTTGATTAGCCAGTTCTTCCATTTCTTTTCCACAGATTCGATTCAATCTGATTTTTAAGAATGACGACGTCATCATGCATCTGAACCAATTCAATTCCATGGTTCAACATGATCCGACCTTTCAACAAGGTTTCCGATTTAGTTTCAAAAATATTGGTTCTCTCCCACCTCGATTTGGAGACATCACAACAGTTATGATATAATATATAGGGAGCTGGAATCCTACATCTGGTGGTGGAGTTGCAGGTAACTATCTATATCTGGCCTTTTTTCATTATATTTGGGTTTTTTAAGGAAACCTTTGGTAGATTTGTGTAATATATCGAGGAGAATATATATTTCAAGTTCATGCAAAACAAACACTCCTAACACATTCACTTAGAAGGGGTTAATTTCTGTAATTCCCAAACCATTAAAATTTGGTAGTCTTGATGGAGATGATAGAAGTTCCGACTTAAGTTGAATTCGGAATGACACCTTGATGATATATGGTGATTTAGTTCCCCTAAGGTATATTTCAAAAAAAATAAAAAATAATGAAAAAAAGCTGGTTGTAGATAGTTACCTACACTCCCAGGTGTAGGCTCCCTTTTCTTAAGATAACATCAGTGAAGGGAACTTACATGGCCACTAGTATTATCAAAATATCTTTTCTATAATTGATAAATTTCTATTAAAATATCTTTTTATAATCATATAATACAAAGATAACTTAAGTCATCTTGCATAGCAATGGATTGAACCTCCTAAAAAAATTAACAATATCAGTCAAATATTTAATTAACAAATTCCTTATTGAAAAAGAATCTTCATCGAAGTATCGTCTGTTCTATAAGAAGCGTTAATTAATAGCTGAGATAATCATCAATAACAAAAACCACGTACACATCAACTCGTGCCATGTTGGTAACAGAAAAAAAAGAACAACACAAGAAAGTAAAAATCAAACAATTAGTTTACCATGTCTGTTGTTTTCAATTTGGTATACAATTTTTCCGTTTTTATTATATCTAAATCGAATGGGAGTCCTAATGTGTATGTATCATTTAACATATATATATTTCTTATGAATTCAATCACTCTATTCACCTAAGAAGTGTGTTAATTAATACATGTATGTGTCATTAAACAGATATAAATATGTTTAAAGTCACGACCTTAGTTAATTCAGACTATCCGAATTAAGTACTTCGAAAATATCGAATAGAGTCAAATTTGACGCTCAATACATGCAAAAAGTTATGTGAATGAAGCAAAATTAAAGAAAAGATTCATTCAACCTTTTACCTTCATACAAGAGCTCTATCTCTCTCTCCTAAAGAGAATGTTTCTTGCTTTTAACTTGAGGAAAATTCGCCTAGGCAGTGCTCATGGAAAGTTATTCCACATGACTCCAAGTGAATTTATAGTTTGTTAAGTATCTCAAGGAAGCTGTCACCTCAACCCGCAGCTTCTTTTGGGATTTATTTACATGAGATTTTTTTTGCATGAAAGCAACTACTTCAAGAGGCGGCTTCCGTTTTGACCAAAGCCTTTTTCCCATGTAAACAAACTCCAAAGGAAGTCGTGGGTTGAGGTGACGGCTTTCCCTGAGGTACTTAACAAATTATAAGTTTGCATGAGGGTCACATGAAATAAGTTTCCAGAAGCACCGCCCAAATAAATTTTCTTCCTCTTAATCTCTTCCCAGTCCTTCTCTATTTAAATGCTTTTCTCTTTGCTTTTTTTATTTGCCTTTTCTTTTCAAGCTTTACAATTCAGTTCATCACCATTTTCAAGAGATCATTAGAGGAATAAATCTCTCCCAAGGAGCTTCTAAATATGATAAGAGTGCCTACTTCATTTTCTTGGAGCCTTATGTAAAGTAGGCTAAGAGTTTGATCCATACATACATTCACATTAAATGTTATTGTCAATATGTCAAAAAATATATAACATTAATAAAATGTAGAATTGTATATTATATATATATATGCATAGTCATATTCATCCATAATGTGTATACTATATTTATGATTTGTTCCAATACGATCTTATAGTAAATGAAATGAGTTCACCATGCTATATTGCTAGACCTACATCACATTAGTTTGAAATTACCTTGAAAAAATCATAAATATCGGTTAAATTGATAAAAATAAATATAATGTCCAATACTCTCATAGCTCAACCAAAATGAAAGAAATGGACAATTTTCCATTTGATACGCATAAATATCTACTCTTTTTTCAATTTTCATACCTTTTTATCATATTAAAGAAAACTTTCAAGATTGGTTGCAAATAATTTTATTTTTCCTAAATTTTCATTCTCTTTTTTTGTATCTATATCAATAAGAAACACAAAATAGTCAGTTTTCTTCACGTTGAAACACATACATGGAAATTAGTCAAATGAGTAAAAGTTTTCTAAACCCTCATCTCTCCCCTACGATAAATACATGGAACCTTTCATTACTGACTTTGCGAGGTCCTCACCTCAGGCCCTTTGGTTCTCTAGTCTCACTTCAAAGATTGCAAAAGACTTAATATACTCACACTTATCTTTTTGTTGGACCTAGAAAATTTAAGATCACGACATGTCCCTTTTAAGTAGAGCTGTCAGGAAAGCTCGAGCTCGATGAGCTTAACTCGGGTTCGGCTCGTTAAGGGCTCGCGAGCCGAACTCAAAACCTTAACGAGCTCGAACTCGAGTTGGGTTCTATAGCTCGTTAGCTTATCGAGTCGAGTCCGAGTTGAGCATTGTTCAACTCGGAAACTCGACTCGATAACTTGTTTTCCATCTTAATAAAAAATTTAAAACATATATACCGAAACTTCCACGTTGAGTTTGACATAAAATAGAGGTTAACAAATTTTTTCCCAAAATGCTATAGAAAAGAGTGTAAAAAATTAAAATTACAAATTTCATTTGCATAATTTAATGTATAAAATGGAAGAACGAATCATTAAGAGGTTCATGAGCTTGCTCATTTTGAGGCTAGTGAGCCAGCTCAGAAACTCATGACTCGATAAGAGGCTTCTGAGTCAGCTCATTTTGACGCTCGTGAGCCAGTTCAGAAACTCATGGCTCGATAAGAGGCTCGTGAGTCAACTCGAACTCGACGAGTTCAAGTTCGAGTTGGTGATCCAGGGCTCGTCCCTTATCGAGCCCGAGTTTGAGCCGTAAGTTTCTTATCGAGTTCGAGTCCGAGTTTAGGCCAACTCGGCTCGTTGAACTCTTAAGTCAAGTTGGATCCGCTCGTAGGGTAACCCTAAGCATGTCTTCAAGTCATTGTCTACAGGTAGTCCTTCCTCAAATTCTGCTTACAATATGACTAATGCTGGCATTGGTATATATAAGGATATACTCTCGAAGCTGAGGGAATCCAATGAACTACTTGTTAAAGATTTACATTATCACAACACTACAGCAATCAAATGCAACGAATAATTTAATAATTTAAGATTCTGATGGTTCAAAATAAAACCATAGTTCCCCTCCATCGAGAGCAACATGGTCACGTTTAAACAGTAACGCATCAAAATCTCCTCCATTGACTTGGTCCAAGATCCAAACCCATCTTCTTAGCTACGCCACTAGGGATGCAATCGGTTACCGATATATCCATATCCGATCCGTCATCATATCCGTTTTATGCAGATTTTTACATCCGTATCCGTTTTAAAATGGATACGGATATGGATACCATTTTAAAATGGATACGGATATGGATATCTACAAACATCCGTATTCATATCTGAATATCCGTTTTCATATATAAATATAGTTATAGATTTTTTAACCATATATAACATAATTTTATGCCTTTTTTTACCATATTAGTGTAATTTTTACAATACAAACACAATTCGTATATATTTAAGTCGATTCTATAGAGTATTTCTAACATTACTCGTATACGATCAATATCCGTTTTACATCCGTATCCGTTTTTTAAGGATATGGTAAGATAGTTTGAATATCCGTTAATATCCGTATCCGCATCCGTATTCAAAAATGGATAAGGATACGGTAATACCAATGTCCGTATCCGTATCCGTCTATTTGCATCCCTATACGCCACTAAGCACCTCAATTATATTTGATCTAAGATGAAGACGAAGGATCAAAATGCTCTGCCTTTATTTAAATTATCTCGATCCCAACAGATCTCCATAACCTTTATTAATATAGATTCCATAGCAATATGTTCATTTCGAGGAGCCTCATTTATTTAATCTTATCCATATTACAGACAAAGGATAGTCAAAACTAACCTTTGATCTGAGTCCAACCTTATTATATTTCATCAACTCAAGCCATCTACATTTATTTTCTTATATTTACTACTTGCCTTGAGTCGTGATCACACTCTTGGGCATGTTTGGTAACTACGTTGGGTTGGATTGGAGCAATCTCCTATGAATAGTAGCTATTTGTTAGATTAGGAGGGTTGAAGAGTGTAGGAACGATAAATGTGTATGATGTTACATTGATTATGTGTTATATTAACTGTTTTTATGATTATAATATATTTTTTATATTAAATATTTTATTTGAACATAATTAAAAAATATTATTACAACGAAATTATAAGATCTATACAACTAATTCCAATCCAAGAATACGGGAGTAGAGTAAAGGATACACCAAATTAACTCAGAGTAACTGACAACCCAATGAACCCTTAGGTGTTGTTCGGTATGCGGGGGGAGTTTACCCCCCTTAACCCACCCATTCTCTCTCTAATGCATGCCCCATATTTTCTCTTTTTTAATATATTAAATAAATCAATTTTTTTATCGATTCCATCAAAAAATAATATATTATACCATCATATCATATAAATTTATAAACTATCGAACTCGTACTCACTTTTCCAAACTTCAATACAATAACATCACAATAACTACTCACTTTTTTTAACTTCAATACGATCATATCACCACAATCCCACTTCAAACCCACCCCAGTATAACCCTCTATCCAAACACCAAAATACTAAAACATGTTACCCTCTACCAGTTTAACCCATCCTAACCCACGTACCAAACGCACCCTTGGAGCCTGTTCGGGTAGGGGGTTAAACCCCCCTTTGGGGGGGGGAGGGGGGGCTTACCCCCTTTAATCTATTCCTTCTCTTTCTTATATAGGTCCCACTTTTTCTCTTTTTTAATACATTAAATAAATCAAGTTTCTTTTATCAACTCCGTAAAAAAATAATATATTATAACATCATATCATATAAAAATTATAAACTACTCCACCTCTACTCACTTTTTTCAAACTTCAATACAATCACATCACAATAACTACTCACTTTTTCAAACTTCAATACAATCATATCACAACAAACCCACCCCCAATTTAACCCTCTATCCAAACATCAAAACTAAAAAATGAATTACCCTCTACTAGTTTAATCTACAGTAACCCGCGTACGAAACGCACCCATAAAAATTTAAATCCATTGCATCTATCGATCGTTGCAAATCCAAGTTGGTAGTAGAAGGATATATTGTATACACCTTGAGCGCTTCTATCATATTTATTTTAAGATTTAAATCATATTCTTTTGGATATGCCGATTTGGATATTAATTGTATTGGGATTTGAATCATATTTGGTTGGGATTAGGAAGCTCCATCTACGATGGGGCACTGCATAAACTTTCGAGGTTGGAGTTACGAATGAAAGGGAACACCATCCCAAGACATTGTATCTCAGAGAGAGGTAGAATAGCCACCATCACTCTCTTTTCTTTTCTTCCACGGTATACTAGACCTGACCAAAATGTGGACTGGACCGACCCATGAGCTGAGGTTCAAAAACCTGCGTCCAAAGCCCGCCTATAAGTCGGCCCATGGCCCATTCTGGTGTTTATGCATTGAATTTTTTAATAGTATTTAATATGTGTAAATGATTTTATTAATACCATTTACACTTTATATAACCAATATAAGTAGTTTACATGTTACTTGACATGTAAACTATTAATTTTTATTTTCAACTAGTGTCACATATGAAAATTTTGAAGTGTATCATATTAATACATGTATTATCCAGCTTATATTCATATATTTTTTATTTTTTGCAAGTTGCGCCAACCCATTTCGAAATCTGCTAGCTCAAACCTGATCCATGAGCAAGCTAAGCAGGCAGACCCCCAACCCATTGGCCAGGTCTACGATATACATACAATATAATAGGTTTGACTGATAGTTGAGAAGTAGACTCCCAAATGGATATATAACAAAGAGGTTGATTCCCTATACTTTGAAGTAGATTCAAATCATAAAAATACATCCCACTGATTTACTGCAAATTAGAAAAAAGAAAAGATATCCTCCACTCCATGTTAGTCTTAAAGACAGATCATCCTCCAACTTTGACATCTAAAACATCTCTCCGCACTGTCGAAGCCAAAATACTTGCGGCCATCATTGAAATCAAGAAATAAAAGAGAAACATGGGATGAGAGTCATGAGACACATCCAAGCATAGATTGTGCATCATGACAAATGATGTAATCATGCTGCTGGATTTACGTGATCATTATCAAATTGTATTTATTTCGAAAACAAAAACTAGAAAAGAAAAAGAAAGAAAAAAGAAAAGAGAAGCACGTCTTTTTCTTATCAGAATCTCACAGTGCAACGTCTGCACGGATTGGGCATGTGACATTATATTATCTTTTTTAAAACTAAAAACATCCATATGAATCTGAACGAATGCTAACAAAGCAAACACTAATGTTAGAAAAACGCATATGCATATGTATGAAGTGTTTTAAAGATGATAAAATAGATTGCTTGTAAAGCTTGCAATCACTATGATAGCTTCGAAAATGAAGCAACGAACTTAAAGATTCTGCTATGAAAATACAAGGAACATGCATCAAAGATCAAGCGGTAAGCAAAGAAAGAAGAAAAAAAGGTCGAGAAGACAAAGTCAAAAAAACAGAGGTTGCAGATTCAGACTTAAAAAAACAAAGAACGTCATGAAATAATTCTTCTTATTAATGTTGTGATGGACTGACTACTGGAAGAGAATTTACCATGGCAAAGCCACCAATGCCCCGTCAGGAATAACTATGAACCATGCACTCAACCAGCTATCTTTGGTAACCTATATTTACGACATACTTACTGCACTCTAGACAGACGTTAACTGTTTAGCTATATAACCTGCAAACGAATAAGAACAAAACGAGGATTCAACTTCATCAAACCTTTCAGGTACAGAAACTAAATTTATCGAGGGCATGAAAATATAAACAGCACATCGCACCCAAAACATACTATCAAGCAATAAGAAGGATTTCCCGTAGAACAATCGCGATTAAAGCAGAAGCGTAGAGGATGTTGATTGAAAAATATATATATTTACAGTATTGTTCAGATAATGTTGTATAAGCAAAAAAATGCAAGCCAAGAAACTTGTTGAAAAAAATGAGGCTTCTAAACCACTTTCGGTGAGGATAACCATGTCTACGGCAGCAACCATAACATGTTGACGGTGGTCGGATTGAATACAAAACAATGGATTATTAAAAGACATCAGTACACACCAATTGCTGATTGTTCTCCTGAACTGATCGGTAGCACTGAAGACTACAAAGAGGGAGATTCATCTTAGAATCACGATACTTGTACGGGTTGTTACATGATGGACCAGCACATTTCTCCCGAGGAGGAGGATAACTGCACAGATTTAGAATTTAAAAATAAAAAGTCATAAAGGGGCAATTGCCAATAAGCAGAATGTGACTTTCTATTGGTGTTTTACTATCAGAGAGTGATTCTATCGATGTTAAGACCAATATAGAATACAAAAATAGGACCTTGCTGATAAGAAAAGTGGCCAATTGCATCCCCAAATTACCTGCATGGCTTAGAATTAAATATGCTAGGAAGGCCCACATCTGCCGAAAAGGTGACAGTTGTTCCAGTTGGTCCCATGACCCATCTAACACAATTAGGAGCTAATGTCGAGAAATTGACATCCCTCTCCTGCGCAATCATGTAGTTCTCAATTAAATGACATGCAGTGAAGTAGATACTAGTAAATAACATAAGTCAGCGATGGATACCTGAGAAAGTTGTTGAAGTTTTTGGCGTAACTTATCTTCACGCTTCTTCTTACCGGAATCTTGACCCAATATTTTCCTAATTGCGTCAGCCTGCAAGACCAAATATAACATAAACACCTTACAAGTTCAATACAAACATCTTCTCAACAAAATAAGAAACTTTGACATTATTTATTCAATTATAATAAATGGAGTGGTTAAATTAAGATGCAGACCTCAGATTCCTTAGCAGCCTTTTCGACTTGCATTTTGCGCCTTTTAGCTGCTTCAGCTTTCTTCAGCTGGCGCTCAACCTCAGAAAGCTGTATCTTTTGCTCTGAATAAAATGAATATATTCACACCATTTCCCTTGAAATAACTTGAATAAAAAATAATGGGAAAGACAGCTGCTTACTTCTTGGGGGAGGAGATGGTAAACCGTTTGGGAAATCAATCAAACCAGAACCATTCCCATCTACACCTTCTCTACAGGACTGAAGTGCACGCCGACGAGTCATGACTGAAAACTCTGTTTTGCCACTATTCGAATCAACTGTTTCCAAGTCAATCTTATTATCCTCTGAATCAATGGTCGACCCTCTTTCACCATATAAAATGCTAGCAGCATCTTCAAATTCCATATCCAACTTAAACTTGTATCCATCCCTGGATTTCTTGCTGGTCGACAATGAATATTCGTCATCTACATCATATCCAGCTTTTCTCTTCTTCACATTGAGGTTTTTCTTGTTCTTAGAGGTCTCACCATTAACATTGTTAGTGTCCTTTAAAGAATTGCCTAAAGTGAACTTAGAGCTTTTAAATCTGCTGAGGTGCATGATTTCTTTGGTATTAATATCATCATAAAAATCTTCATCTACAGTTTGCCGTTTAGGAATTCTTTTGCTCTTTCTAACAGCTTCACATTCTTTTGTGTTATCATTTCTCTGTGAAACAAATCTATTCACACGTTGACTTAAATCATCCTGCAAAAGCACCGACGATTATCAGCACAGATGTATCACTTAAAGTTACTTAATACAGAGATACCTCCGAAGAAAAAATTGCAGTGACACAGACTGATGCTAATGTAGAGAACTGAGCAAGCATATTCAAATCTTCTAAGAAATTTTAATTTCCATAATCAAGAGAAAAGAATACCAGAGAGAACTTATAATATGTACACAGACCTGGCAAATTGGCTCAAGCTTCTGACCAGGATTGTCAAAACCGCTGGTAGCAGGGTCAACACCTGTCATGGATTTAAGCGTGTGTGTGATGCCACCAACCTTGAGTTTCACCTTTCTCAACTTGCTATTCACTAATTGATTAGAATATTCGCTTGGCTGGTGTAAACCAGGAGTAACTGCATTGTCAAAGCTACTACGATTAACCACTGAAACTGACTTGCTCCCGGAATTCTCTTTCAAATCATGTGTGTTCTTCCTGCTACTTGGATCAGTCACAACTTCAGTGCATCGTTTAAGTTCTGGCCTCTGATTCTTTTGATTACTGCTTCCTAACAACACATTTAGACGACCACTTCCATGCTTTCTGTTTTGCTCACCGGAATGTCTATTATCATTTTTAGATCCATTAATTAACAAATTCTTCAAAGCTCCCAATTTTATGTTGTCCATCTTCCCCCCGTTGTTAGGATTAGAACTGCCATTTTTCAGAGAAAGCTGGGCAGAATCATCTGAGGATGGAGGAGTAACTAATGTCGGTATAGCAAAGTCATTCAGGAGCAGATGAGGGTCGGCCCGAGGTTTCCTGCAAGCGGCACTCCTCCTCTTGGTTATCAAAATTACGGTCGAGCCACTAAAATGCCCAGAAAACTCCATACTTCAAGTCTCCAAGAAGAATGGCAGCTTTGCAGCATTAACTGTAACGATTGAGAGTAAACATTAAAAACAGATATAGGAAAAAGAGTAAAATCAAGCGAAAAATGAAAATAAAGAATGTTGAATCACTAAAAGTAGTTGGATATATGCATGGATTATAAAAAAATCAATCAAGTTTAGATAGTTGAAGTTTACATCGTTTGGATGTACATAAACTCATTCGACATTCCTATAAATGTGGGCTGGCATTACCTTTTCTACGACTTCCAATGGTCGATAGCTGTCATTGTGATTTAATACTTTAACAAAACCAGGACAAACTGACTATGAACTAAGATGAAAATTAGATTGCCTTGCAAGGAATAATATTTCCACGAGGAGTTCAGTTAAAACAAAACTACATGGAATTTGGAAAGGACAGTGCAGTCTGGCCATGGGCAACTACCCTAACCAACAAAGTGGGAAGGTTGCTGATCGCGGTGAACAATATGAAACCCAGAAGATCATGAATAGCATTACCCAATAAAGTCACCTAGGATCAACAACATTATTTCTTAGGCACCCCATGATTGTGGACTGACAGAAAAAATGTAAATATATTTATGTCCTCTCAATATGCCTTTCATAAACCCCTCAATGGTATTTTTACAATCTTGATGAATGGTCCAGTGATTTCTTGTTTAGCACCTCCAAACACTTGATAAATATGATTTAGTGCCATACAAGATCTTTCAAATGCACAATAAGCCACAAGAAAACGCCAGATGCAGTATCCCTCACTATTCATGGAGGATTGTTGTGGAAGGACGTAGGTTGCATACAACCATTAAAAGCTTCAAATTACAATATATTCAAATACATTTGAATAATCCAATGCCTTGAAATAATACATATGTAGCACGCTAAATTAATCACTACGAGTAAAATTACCCTGAAACATTTCACAATGGAAATGCATCACATTCATACTAGCCCTCCTGCGCAGAAAAGACATATCCAACATGGGGACAGACATATCAGTCTATTATTGTGATACTATCAGCACAATCCATTTCTAAACGTATTTGCAGATTATCACATAGTGTCATTATCGCCCTACCCTAATGACTATTTACTGAGAGCAATTAAAAAAAATCAAACGCATCGCAACCACCAAACGCAAATGCAACAATACTTGATGGGGTTTCTAAAAAAACACACATAGCCGCACCTTGGAAAGCAAGCAGATCGCAGAAATGGGGAGCGCTAAACCCGCTAATTGCGCGAAGAAGAGAACCGATCTCTGATCAGCCAGCAACACAGAAGATCGCCCCGATCCATCGGAAACACGGAGAGAAAATCGAACAACGTATTCTCGCAACCACCGCTACGCGATCCAGAGCGCCAATGCGTGGACGGGTAGGGAGTCGGAGGAGCGGAGAGGGAGGCGAAGGGAGAGGGCTCCAATCTCGGCGAGGGATCGGGAGAGAAGAGCGGGGCTCTAGGGTTAGGGTTGGCGAAGGGGGAGGGCGGAGGTTCGTGTGTAATGGGGAAGGGAGAGTGGGAGAAAGGGAGGAGGAGCGTGGTTGGTAATTTCGTCGATCTTTTGCCATTTCCCGCTCGCTCCCTCCTCGGTGGCTTCGTTGGCTGTGGGCGATGCTCTTTGCTGGTCGCCCCTTCCACTCGCGCGCGTTTTGAATACAAATGGAGAGCGCGCTTACAGATGACGGCAGCGACCCCTCTCTTTTGTTAGTTTTTTTCTCTCCATCCAAACTAGGGGTTGTTTGGTTGCTGGGTTGGATTGGGTTGGGTTTCTTCCAATCCCCTTTCAACCCTCTCAATCCTCTTCACAGTTTACTATTCACATGGGTATAATTTACTATTCACAGGGATATCCCAACCATGGTTTTAAAAATCGGATCGGACATTGAATCGGTTAGTCGTTGGTTTGGTCCAATCGGGTCGAACCGTCGGTCCAAATCGGTCGGATCGGTGATGACGTCAGCATGACATCATCATTCTCATCGACTTGAAAAAAACCGGACCGGGCTTAATTTAGCGGTCAGACCGGTTGAACCGGTTTTCTGAACTAATAAAACCGGGTACATATATATAAGTATCTATTTATATATCAATGAAATAATCGTTAGAAATTTCAAATCTTTAAATAGAATAATATGATTGCCTATTTCGAGTAAAACTATACAAAGTTAGTTGAATTTTCTAGAATTATATATGATTATAATATTATAATAATTTATTTATAGTTATTTTAAGAAAATTACTCTAAGAAAGTATTGACATAACGTATATTCCAAAAAAGAGAGGAGCATACCTTATATCACAGAAGTTAAGAAGGGCATATATGATAAAAACCCCATTATTTCATTATTTAAACCTTTATTTTTTTTAAAAATTACCAAACCATCAAAACTGGGTCAATCCGGGTCAACCCGATCCGACCACTGGTCGGACCCGATTTTTTATTTTTTTGAAATTAATTACAAAGAACCGGCCGAACCGACCCGGGTCGGAGCCGGTTCCCGGTCCAACCGGTCCGACCGGCCGGTCCGGTCCGGTTTTTTATACCCTGATCCCAACCCAATCCAACCCAGTCCAACCCAGCAACCAAACATGCCTAGGGATGAGGTTTTAGCTTAATCCGTGTATTAATAGATTTTTATTTTTTTTAAAATTCAATTCAATTAATCAAATATTTAAACTCAATCTGATCTGATTTATTGGATTATATTGGATCAAATTGGAGTGGAATTTTGACACTTACATTTTCCCGCTCAGTAGTCACTTCCTCACGTTTATAATTTATAGCACACTAACACTCGAACATCTGAGTAATGACTTAAAAACCAATAATATGAATAAATGTAAATAAAAGAGAAGAAAATCACATAATCAAATGAAAGTTGAAGAATTCCAATAATCTATTATAAAAAGTTGAAGACCGCATAATCAAACTCAAGGATTATATTGAATTTGTTTTAAGTTTTATTAATAAATAATGAATTTGTTTCAACATTTTACCTTTCAAGTGAGAAGAAATGGTGATACAAGAGAACTCGTATCCAATATTGATATGAGAAAAATGACATAAATGACATTGATCACGGCCTTACATGGAATTCAAAACGGTGTACATAGATATTATGTATGTATGTATGTATGTATGTATGTATGTATGTATCTACATGTGCATGTGTTTGTTATTAGATTAACATATTGGCTTGGATCAGATTTTTGTAAAGATCTGATCCGATCCATACTTTAACGGATTTCAAAAATTCTAATCCAGTTCGATACACTGCAATAGTAAATCAAACCGATCCAATCCAATATTACCATATTGGATCGGATTATAAATTTTATATGATCCTTACCTACAAAACCATGACGAAAAGGAGAATTCGACAATTGCAAAAATGATTGAAAATTGGTATCTATCCTCTCTCCCTCCCCCTTTCCCGAGAATGATCAACATTAAAAATTTAAGTGTGAGCTTTCTTTTCTTTTTCGTTAGGTTAGTGTAATCTTCATTTTCATTGCACTGGATGCACATAAACATTTTGCTTAATTACTATTTTTTTTGTATAATATATTGTTATATCGTACTTGTTTCGTGATAAAAATATACTTGATGTAGTTGTAATTGGTTGTGTTTGGTTTCATTGAACGTTTAAAAGGGATTTGAATCATCTTTCAAAAAGATCACTACAATCACAATTTGCCAGCTTATATATATATATATATATATATATATATATATATATATATATATAGGGTAAAATGGGGCTGCCCCCAGGGAGTAGCCAACTTGGCTACTCCCACCCCTATTTTTCCGTCGTTTTTTTATTTTTTTGGAAAATAAAAATTTGTATATTCATCATTATATCCCTCTCACATTCTATTAAAATTTCGTCAGAAACAGAGACTCCTAAGCCATCCATTCAGACGTCATTTTTTTAACGGTCGCAGGATTTTTTAAATCGACCATGTTTGGATGGAGGCCGTAGGAGTCTCTGTTTCTGACGAAATTTTAATAGAATGTGAGAGGGATATAATGATGAATATACAAATTTTTATTTTCCAAAAAAATAAAAAATGAGGGAAAAATAGGAGTGGGAGTAGCCAAGTTGGCTACTCCCTGGGGGTAGCCCCATTTACCTCATATATATATATATATGGAAAAAATGGGGCTGCCCCCGCCCCATTTTTCGGCGTTTTTTTATTTTTTTTTTGAAAAATAAAACCATGTATATTCATCCATATATCCCTCCTATATGCCATTCGAATTTCGTCAGAAACAGAGACTCCTACGGCCTCCATCTCGATGGTAACGATTTAAAAAAATCCTGTTACCGTTAAAAAATTACTGTCCGGATGGAGGCCGTAGGAGTCTCTGTTTCTGACGAAATTCGAATGGTATATAGGAGGGATATAGGGATGAATGTACATGGTGTTATTTTTCAAAAAAAAATAAAAAAATTTGCCCAAATAAGGCGGGGGCAGCCATGTTGGTTGCCCCTAGGGGGCAGCCACATATGACCCTATATATATATATATATATATATATATATATATATATAGGGTAAAATGGGGATGCCCCTAGGGAGTAGCCGACTTGGCTACTCCCACCCCTATTTTTCCCTCATTTTTTTAATTTTTTTGGAAAATAAAAATTTGTAATTTCATCATTATATCCCTCTCACATTCTATTAAAATTTCGTCAGAAACAGAGACTCCTAAGCCCTCCATCCAGACGTCATTTTTTTAACGGTCGCGGGATTTTTTAAATCGACCATGTTTGGATGGAGGCCGTAGGAGTCTCTGTTTCTGACGAAATTTTAATAGAACGTGAGAGGCATATAATGATGAATATACAAATTTTTATTTTTCAAAAAAATAAAAAAATGAGGGAAAAATAGGGGTGGGAGTAGCCAAGTTGGCTTCTCCATGGGGGCAGCCCCATTTACCTCATATATATATATATATATATATGGGTTAAATGGGTCTGCTCCCTGGGAGTAGCCAACTTGGCTACTCCCACCCATATTTTTCCCTCATTTTTTATTTTTTTAAAATATAAAAAATTGTAAATTCATCATTATATCCCTCTAACATTCTATTAAAATTTCATCAGAAACAGAGACTCCTACGGCCTCCATCCAAATAGGGTCGATTTAAAAAATCCTTTGACCGTTAAAAAAATGGCGTCTGGATGGAGGGCCTAGGAGTCTCTGTTTCTGACGAATGTTAATAGAATGTTAGAGGGATATAGTGATGAATACACAAATTTTTATTTTCCAAAGAAATAAAAAAATGAGGGAAAAATAGGGGTGGGAGTAGCCAAATTGGCTACTCCCAGGGGGCAGCTCCATTTTACCCTATATGTGTGTGTGTATGTTCTATAAATACTATTGGTATTATCTTATACAAATCAGGAATATATACTCATGTTAGAAATCACACATATAGCTAACAAGATATTATTAACGAGAACATCTTATCCTAGTTCACTCTCATCTTATCATCGATTAGAGCTGCAACAACTTCCTTTCTGAACACATCATTCCTAATCGGACTTTTTCGTTTATGACCACCAATCCGCTGTAGTAAATTTATTTCTGCTACTGTCATTTTCTGTACATATTTATGATTCACATGCCAACATTCAAATCCACATAGTATAGTAGGTTTCACGACCAGTTTGGAATATTTTCCTTTGATTTTTAGATAAGTATGCAGATCACATAGAATATTGGAGACTCCTCCCCACTTTAGCCAACCTTCACTTACTCGGTGAGTATCATCTCTGTCACTTTCCCCCGTCATGTTACAAAATAGGTTTCAGGTATCTAAAACATCTTTCTTTTGAATGTTATCTTCTTCAATCTTCACCTCGATTCATTCACCATTATTTCCGTCAGATGCTCACTATATACGTTCAATCTTAGCCTTACTTAACAAAATTCTTTAGCCTCCAAGGCATGTATCTAAATCTCAAGCTTCTTATATATTTCATCTCTAGTCTCATCAATCGACAAACATACACTAAGGTATATCATTCTCGAATATGATTAGTCAACTTGTCCATATTCAAAGTAAAAAAGAAATAATGCAAAGCTAAACCTTGATGCAAAAGCGACATTTATGTCAAAATAAAAAATCTTCCTAGCTTAGATCCTTACACATGACGAAAACCCATCACATGTATCCTTTTATAAGGCTCCATATGACATGCACTTTTCTCTTCTCCAAACATGTCCACAAGCTCTCCTATAAAACTAAATCATAAGTCACCTCAAAATCAATAAAAATCACATAGAGGTTCTTTTAACTCAAGAAATCTTCATTAATCTCCTCAAAATATGGATAGATTCAATAGTCGAGAAACCTCTCATGAATCTAAATTGATTTTTTTTACTTTGAAAACTTGTCTCAATCTTCTTTCAATTGTCCCTAAATTTTCACATTAGATACATCAGTTTAATATCTTTATAATTAAAAAAAGTAACATCATATTTGTTATTGTAAATAGACACCACATTATTTTTCCTCCATGTTTTCCTTGAAAGCATGACAACAAAATCATCATCTAAGATCTACTAGAATACTAAATGGTTTGCTTTGAATAAATTAACGAGCTTTTCGAGGTCTTGTGGCAGCATCACAACGGGGAAGAAGCTACTTGGGAGCTGGAGGAAGAAATGCTAGAGCGCTATCCTCTACTAGATTCATTGTTGGTCAGGGGAAAAGGATGGAGCAGGAGGGCTTATATTTAATGGGCTTGATTTGATTCGGTACTTTTTCATGGTGGATTGAGTTTTCTAATGGCATCCATCTTGGCCGGATCAACCTCCATGCCCTGTTGGAGATGATATGGCCAAGCACCGTCCCCTGAGTCACCATGAAGTGACTCTTCTCTCAAGACTACACAAGGTGAACCTCAATGCATCGCTCAAGGACTCGGTCTAGGCAATCAATACAAGAATCGGATCCGTCGCCGTAGACCGAGAAATCATCCATAAAGACCTCCAAGCACTCCCCCACCATGTCCAAAAAGATGGACAGCATGCATCTCTGGAATGTCGCCGGAGCGTTGTACAATCCAAATGGCATGCGTCTGAAAGCATACGTCCCGAAGGGACAAGTGAAGGTAGTCTTGTCCTGGTCCTCGAGCGCGATAGCCACCTGATTATAGCCGGAGTACCCATCCAAGAAATAATAATGGCTCTTCCCTGCCAGCCTCTCTATAATCTGATCAATAAAGGGCAGGGGAAATGATCCTTCTTGGTGGCCTGGTTCAATCGTCTGTATTCCACACAGACCCGTCAAGAAGTGGGTACCCGGGTAGCGATCTCCTTTCCAGACTCACTAACAACTATGGTGATGCCCGTCTTCTTGGGCACCACATGCAATGGACTGACCCACTTGGAGTCGGAGACGGGATAGATAAAATCGACGCTACACCATTTTGAGATCTCCTTCATGACAACATCTCGAAGATTCGGGTTCAGCCGCCGTTGGAACTCACGCGACGGCTTTGCCTCCTCCTTGAGATAGATATGGTGGGAGCACAGGACCGGACTTATCCCCTGAAGATCGGCTACACTCCATTCAATCGTCTTGCAGTTCTTTTCAAGAACCCCCATCAGACGGGATTCCTGCTCTCCAGTCAAATCAGCGGAGATAATGACTGGGTACATCTCATGCTCACCCGCTAGGAACCTATACTTCAGCGATGACGGTAGCAGCTTCAGCTCTGGACAATAGGTGCTGGCGGATCTGGCCTCTTAAAAGTCTGAGTGAATGCTGCCAAATATGCATGGGAGAATGAGAACTCTCTCTCACAATCTGAATATGGCGAAGGCTGCTCTGCTGGACTGTCTCTACTCTGTATGGAATCAGCCTCCTCCCTAGCTGTAGGCTCAGTAGAAGTCAGATAAGGTATCAAATCATCAAACTCTGCCTAATCAATATCTGACTCTGAGGGATCTATATCAGATTCACAAAAATTTGCCTCACGATCGGGAACTTACTCTGCTGAGTGAGATGTATCATGGACCAGGAATGCGCTCTCCAAGCTCTCCTCTGCTGGCGTCTCTGCATCAGCAAACTCTGAAGGAGAGAGGATGGCCTGTGCGACTGGATCTGCCCAAACTGCCTCGCCATCTGTGATCACAAAATCGCAGTCCTGGTGGATGTCTCGCCCTGCCTCTGTCATCTGCTTTGAATCTGAAGTCGGCTCTAAGCAAGCTGAATCTCTGGCTCTAGTCTCCTCGACCGTCTATATTTGTATACTCTTGCCCTCGATGTGAATGTATACCTTCTCGGGGCAACATCAGCGACCCCGGCTCATGATCTAGATATGACTTGAGCCGCTGACCGCTAACACGAAAGGTAGCATCAGAAGACAACTCAGATATATCAATATTCCCATTGTCATGTACCTTTCTAAACAAATAGGGTCCCTTCCATTTGCTTTGTAGCTTCCCTGGAAAGAAACGAAGCCTAGCATCAAACAAACATACTCTCTGTCCTGACTCAAACTGCTTGTGGCTGATATGAGAATCATGCCACTCCTTCACTCTCTCCTTATACTGTAGGCTGTTTGAAAAGGCTGTATTACGAATCTCCTCCAGGGCTGCTAACTTTGCCCTCATCTCCTACACTCATTGGATCCATAAGTATATCAGTAATAGCCCAAAGTGACCTTTGTCTCAGCTCAACAGGTAAATGGCAGGGCTTGCCATAAATGAGGCGAAAGGGAGATGTACCCAAAGGAGTCTTGAAAGACGTCCTATATGCCTAAAAGACCGAGTCCAAAAGCTGTGACCAATCTTTTCTGTTAGGGCGGACAACTTTCTGCAATATAGTCTTGATCTCCCTGTTCGACACTTCAGCAAGACCATTCGTCTGAGGGTGGTATGGAGTGGCTACTCGATGGTCTATGCTGAACTCGCTAGCAAGGGCCTTTACCTTGTCGTTGACGAAATGAGACCCCCATCAGAAATCAACACTCGAGGTACCCCAAATCGTGAAATGATATTTTTCCTCAAAAATATGCAAATAATCCTAGCATTTGTGGTTCAGGCGGGGATGGACTCAACCCAACGACTCACATAATCCACGACCAACAGAATGTACTCAAATCCCTGACTCCTAGGGAATGGACCATGAATCGATGCCCCATGCGTCAAAAACCTCGCAGAAGTGTATGGGCTGCATCGACATCATATCACGCTGTCCACAGGTGTCCATCCTCTGATAGTCAGTACACCTCTTCACGAACTCATCAGAGTCCTTGAATAGAGTAGGCCACCATAGGCCAGATTGGAGCACTTTCTGTACCGTTCTCCTCCCAGAGTGATGTCCTCCTGCCTCAAGCTTGTGGCAGTAAGTGAGGATGTTGTGGTGCTCCTCCTGAGGAATGCATCGACACCATATACTATCCCCTCCTTCATGATAAAGGACGGGATCCTCTCAATGGTAAAACTTGACCTTCGCGAGGAAGGTCTCAAGTTTCTTCATGGGCCAATCTTGTGGAACTTTCTTGGCGACAAGATAGTTCACAATATCGGCATACCATGGGAGAGAAGCGTTAGCAAGGATCGCCTCATCTGGGAAGGTCTCACATATAGGCTCAGTCTTCTCAGAATCCTCAAGATACTCTAATCGGGAGAGATGATCTGCCACCACATTCTTGACTCTATGCTTATCCTTAATCTCTATATCAAACTCCTGGAGTAGAAGGATTCATCTGGTCAATCTGGATTTGGCATCCTTCTTTACCTTGAGGTACCTGATGACAGTATGATCAGTATAGATGGTCACTCTAGATCCAATGATGTAAGATCTGAACTTATCTAGGGTAAAACTACGGCTAGCATCTCCTTCTCAATAACGGTGTAGTTCCAATGGGCGGCATCCAAAGTATGGCTAGCATAGTGAATAGCAAAGGGGACTCCATCCCTCCTCTGTCCCAGGGACAGAAGAGCTCCGGTTTACGACTGTCGTTTTGATATCATGTTGGGAAAAATAGAAGAGTTGTTTATTTATGAGACTCTAGGCTCTTTTATATAGAGGAGAGATCTATAGGTAAATTACATGAGTCATACATAAAAAAATAAAATGAAGGAAAAGTTTAGAAAACATATATATCCCTACAAATGTTGTTTCATTTTTTAATTACATTTGGTGGTTGGTCCCTTGGGCTCAAAATAAACATCACACAAAAAATAGATGGGATATTTACACCCATAACCCTGAGTAATCCTGTAATTACCCCAGGAACCCTCGATAATCATGAATTACACCTCAGACCTCGAATAATTACTCTGTTTTACTACCATAACCCTCCATTAGTTTACTTCATTAACTCAACCAGATGGTTGAGTTAATCTAACCATTCTGCGAGTTAACGGTTGAGATTAATTGCAAATAAAAATAAAAAAGGAAAGAACGAGAGGTGGTGGGCTCGACCCTCGAACAGGAAATTGCAGGCGGGCGAGAGGGTCTGGCATGACACTTGTAGTAGGGGGCTTTGGGCGGGGTCTACTCCAACCACGGGGGAGGGGGGCTTTGGGTGGGGTTGCTCCGACCACAGGCGGAGCTGGCTTTGGGGGTGGGGGTGCTCCTACCGTGGGGGCGAGGGGTGGGTGGTGGCTTTGGACGGGGCAAGGTTCCCAGGGGGTGCGGCCTGGGGCTCGTCGGGATTTAGGTTGGGTTGCGCGGGGTTCCCAGGCGACGCGGGGGTGTGGGGAAGGGGGGAGCGACCTGGGCTGGGGGGGGGGGGGAGGGGGTGCACAGGTGCTGACCTTGGGGGTGTGGGCGACCTCGGGATTTGGGTGGGGCTGTCGGGGGTGCTCCTACCATGGGGGAGAGGGGTGGTGGCTTTGGGTGGGGCGAGGTTCCCAGGCAGGCGGGGTTCCCAGGCAGCGCGGGCGTGTGGGGGGGGGGGGGGGGGGGAGGGGGGGTGGGCGACCTCAGGATTTGGGTTGGGCTGTGCCGACCAAAGGGGACGCGCCGACCTGGGTCTTGCGGGGTCCTGGGGGGGAGGGTCTGAAGCCTGTGGCCGTGCGCGCGGGGGGTCTGGAGCTTGCGGCTCCAGCGACCAGGTCTCGAGCTGGGCAGAGGCGCGCAGGGTGGGAAGGGGTGCTCTAGCTTATGGGAGACCGGCGGGAGGAGGGGGTCGCTCGTGGGCGGAGGTGCACGGAGGGGGAGCTCGGACAGGAGGCCTTGCCGGCGAGCGGGCGGGGGAGGGGGGTATTTTCTTTCATGAATGGCATCATGTTGTAAATATAATGGGTTTGGAAGGGCAAAATTGATTTTTTCCGTTACAGTTTTGATGAATGGCATCATGTTGTAAATATGATGGCTTTGGAAGGTAAAAAGTGACTTTTTCCGTTAGAGTTAACGGAGAAATAATACGGAATTTGACACAGGGTTATGCCATGTAAAGCCTACTTATCTTTTTAAGTTATAGCTAAGAAATATTCAAAAGAAACTAAAATTACAGATATATACAAAAATAACACAATTGATGGAAGTTATCGAGTAACTACAAAATCAAAATCAATTGGTAGAAACTTATTTAATATAATGTTAATTTGCATCCATATCTATGTAATGTAATAACGCTGAGTTTTTCACAGAACTTCTGACATGTGGATACTACTCTTCTTTGTCATGTGATGACCCCTTCTTTCTCTTTTCCTCTGTATTAACTTGTCCCTTCTTAGTCACGTGGCTGCACCATCTTCCCCTCTTCCTACTGCAATCCCCCAACAACAGTTCATGATATTTGTTGTTTCTCTCTCGCGTAGACAACTTTTTCTCTCTCTGGTTACTTGGAACACGTGTGTGTCCCATTTTTCCAGATGTAGAGTTGGTGGTTTCTGCTAATACGTAATGCCTCGGAAGATAGAAGAGGCAAGAAGAGATTGGACTTAATAGACTTATACATTTCTCCCTTTCAACATTATCTTATTGCTCTCTCATTTTCTTTCTTGTCCATTTGGATCGGCCCTCGATACGGAAATTGTCGAGGTCTTCGTCCACTCGACGTCGTCCTTACTTTTGGCTTTCGATGGATTCTAGGATTAAGTCGAGGTTGCAAGATGGGTGCGGTCGTAGTGCTCGAGAGCTCCGAGTTCATTGGGTTCTCGGTCACGCACGGGTATGCCATGACGGAGACCAGTGGTACTGTGGTGTTTTGCACATGGGAGAGATGCACAACACTTTGACGGGGAAGATTCTTAAGGTGACGTTTGGTTGGTGGGTTATCCAGGGGTGGATAACCTGGTTTTGTGTTTGTGTGTTTGGTTGGTGGGTTAAGGGTTGGGAGAGTTTGTGTGATAGGATTGTATTGGAATTTGAAAAAGTTGATAGTTATTATGGTATGTTTGTATTGAAAATTGAAAAAAATGAGTGGTTGTTGTGATGTGATTGTATTGAAGTTTGGAATAGTGAGTATAAGTTGAGTATTTTATGATTTTTAGATGATATGATGGTATAATATATAATTTTTTTGATGTGAATGAAGTGGGCCCCACTAGTGGGTTAAAAAGGAAGGTTTTGAAGGGTTACCCACCCAAAGTGGGGGGTAACCCCCCAACCGAACATGGCCTAAGTCAATCTACATCTTCGAGTTCAAAGGGATGTCAGGTTCATATTATTTTTGCATCTTCTGGTATATTCTTGCATATTGTTATTAACTTTTTCGAAGGTTTTGATGATTGATTTGTTTTCATTTTGTTATTTGTGTTCAGTTGAAGGACGTCTTCATTTCAAGATCTCTACAACGTTTGTGCATATTATTTATTCAGTATCATCTCCAAGTTCTGTCACCCTCTGTCAATCTATAACTTTGAGTTTGACAAAGATGCGAGGTATTAACTTTCGTAGCCATCTTTTGGCATGTTCTCGCATATTCTTATTTACTTTAGTTTTTTAAGGTTTTAGTCATTTATTTTTTCCCATGTTGTTCTTTATTTCAGGAAAAGGAACATGTATTTCTAGAACTATAAATTCAAGTTTGACAAAATAATTAGATTTAGTTTTTATTATTCAAATTGTGATTCGATTTTGTTTAGCACGTGTATTCCAATGTTCTTTTAGTTTTTGTTATAAATTTATTATGTTTAGTTTTGTCCATGGCATTATATTCTCTTATATGATGCAGATGATTAGATGCTAACTGGTCGCTGCATATATTCTCCTGAGAAGCTTCTACTCCTAAATGATTGTGATCATTTCTTACTGTCGAAGAGTAACGATAAAAAGGTTCTATATATTTTATATTGTTGAAGAGTTTATATATTTTGGTATCATTTCCGTTTTCCATCCTATTTGTATAGCTTGGATTATTTTGAGTTTGTTTTTTAATATAGTTTCCCACAAGAACCATCCTCGCTTGGTGAAATATTTTGTACATGTTTTCTTATGTTATGCTTTTGTTTGATTAAATCGGCGGAAGGAATTTAACTTGCCGGCATTGTTGTTTTTTTCATAATAGAAACTTCTTTTATTTACCAATTCCGAACTTCCATTTTAAAAAATATATGTTATATATACAAAATATGGAAAATATATTTATATATGTAAAGGGTTTGATGGGATTGCTCCTAGGCTGCTCTCGAGCCATTTTTCGTAAATTTTTTTATTTTTTTTGTAAAATATTACCATGTATATTCATCTATATATCACTCAAATATGATATTCAAATTTCGTCAGAAACATAGACTAATGTTCCCTCCATATAGAACAGGTCGATTACAACAATGTTTAGACATTAAAATTACATGTTCTAGATGGAGGGCATATGAATTTCCATTTCTGACGAATTCAAATGACATATTGGAGGAATATATGTATATATATATATGAATATACATGGTGATATTTTGCAAAAAAATAAAAAAATTGTGGAAAAATAGCCGGGGTTTCGCGCCCCCTGAGGGCAACCCCTTTTTATATATAAATTTATTTATTTAGATTTAGTAAAAAATATTCTATACTTTAAAATGGTATGGTGATATAGGATGCCCCTTTGGGAAGTAATTAAATTGGAGACTTTTAAAGCTTGGATGAGAATTATTGTGAAAATAAAAGGTTCCACAACCTACATTTAATTTATACCATATAAAAATTACGTTCAAATTGATAACTTTTTGCTTCTAGAACTGGATTACTCTTACAAGTGATTTTTCTTCTTTTATCAACCTTGTATTATTATTGATTTCAACATGTTTTGCAATATTTTCTAGATATTATATCATCTTCTTTCTTTTGTTTTGTTTGATGGAATGAAAAGTTTTATTGCTAGGGAGTAGAACTCTTTTTATATAACATGGTGTGTTCCAACCCTTGTCATATTCTCTACAACATATTATAAATTATGTTATAATTGCCGATCTAAGATAACAATTAAAATTACACATATTTTCTGATAACACTATTTTTTCATATATAACGCTCTTCTAAAACTAAAAAGAAATATGTCAAGACTTCAAGGTATTTCAATTAGTTTTTTTGTGTTCTATGATGATCCAAATACCGAGTGACTTAGGTAAAGAGGTATCAATGGTCGTTGCGACCTCAACCCCTCGGATCTGGACTCAATCAAGAAAAAGAAAGACCACCAAATATAAATCAAGCAAATAAAACGAATAGCGGTCTCACTATTTTATTTTACCTAGTATAGCTACCAGGGTCGAACACAATGAGCACGAAATGCGATGGCTACGAAGTAGTCGGAAATCAGAAATAAAGATTTTTGGTAGATTTTTAAGTTTTTAAATTTTTTGGATTTTTAATTATTAAGAAAATTAATAAAGGGAATCAAAAAGGCACGAACCAACGATTATTCAACACACCAAACCAAGTCAGAAAATTCAATAAAAATATTTTTGGATTTTAGATATATTCAGATGTTTTTGATATTTTTCTCAGATTTTTTTTATTTTTACTTGATTTTATAAAAATGAAATAAGGCTGAAAATTAATGTAATGTGCAGCCAGAATCAAAAGGCTTATTTAAAAATGTCTAAATAGCCTATAAAATTCAAGCAACAATTTTATGAGGAACTATAAGAAAAACACTAACTACAGAAATTGAAATTACATTTTTTATTTTTTAAGAATTTTTAATGATTTTTCAAAGTTTTTTTAGTATTTTTCAAGATTTAGGGTTTTTGTAAGTCCAATAGCAATGAAATTTGAACAGGAGTAAAATCACATTAAAAACAAACACACAGTATTTTTTGGATTTTTTAGAGCGTTTTTAATATTTTTAGTTTATTTTTAAAACTGAACAGAAGCAAATTTTTGGGTTTTTGAATTTTTAAAAATAAAAAATGAAAACAAAATGGGCCCAAAGATTCACAGAAAATTTTACAACATTGCATGAGCCACATGTCCAAATTTCATGAAATTTGGGCGAGAATTGATATTTTATTCAACCAATCAAACACTCACAGAACACATGGACCTAGTTGCAAAGAAAACAAGTTTCAGGGGGCAGCCAATAACACGCTTTAAAAATCCCGGGGGCCTGCTGTAATTTCTCCATTAATTCCAGCACATGTCCAAATAAACTGCGCATAGGGGTATAAGTGCAAATATATAAAACTATATCAACAAAACATAACACTCATTAATCCCAAGGGCATACATGCAATTGTTCCAAACAGGCACGTGACTAAGCACGTGCAGCCACATAAGGGGGACTAAAATGCAAATAAGAAAAAACAGTAGGGGCTCACATGCAATTTGTCCATAGTGTACTATTTATTTAATAGACTAAACAAGAACAGAAAGGAACTGCAGGGAAGAGGGCGCAAATTACCCAGCCAAAACGTGTGGGTCACGTGGGTGACAGGTGGCTGGCGGTGAGTGGATGGCGACGGACGGTGATGACGGCGACGGCTGGCGCATCCAACAGCTCTGAAAAGATGGCGAACGTGGGCTGTACCAGACCGTTAGATATCAGATCTAACGTCCTGACACGACCAGATGCTGGAGGAACCCGATGCAGACTGGCAGGTTGTCGATCCGACGGTGGAGGAAGGTTCTGGATGAACACCTCCCTGGTGAAGTTCGCCAGAGAACTGGAGATGCTCCGGACGTCTAATAACCGATCAGTAAGAGGGATTCGATCTGCGATGCCTCTCCGCATTGTGTGGCGGTGACGGGTGGAGCTCCCAACGGTCAGATCTCCGGGAAGGGTGGTACGACTTGGGCTAGCTTCGGTGAGGGGGGGGGGTAGTAGCGAGCTGGGGGGTAATCTGGCTCTTATTGACCTGCAAACAAAAGCTCTCGCTCGGAGGCTTGCTCCGACGGGGGTTATTGGATGAACAACAAAGGGAAACGATGGTGGGATGGGATTTGAAGTTCCGGCAAAGCGGGGGAAGAACTTCGATCCTAATCTCAGCGATATAAGACAAGTCTAGGTTGGTCAAAGTACGGAAGAGAGATGACGATGGAACGGGGCTATCGGAGCGGCAGGAGATGATCGACGGAGCTCCGACCACTAGGTCAGAGTCGACGGAGGACAAGTGAAGAAATTGAGGATAAATGAAACTCGGGTTGATGAAAGGTTGACCTTACGATCTAAGGTCGATCCTGAGCTCTAGGGGAATGCGGCGAAGGGGTCGTAGCCTTGACTAAGCTGCGACGGGCTGGGAGGCTCAAACGTGGCGGTGCTCCGACCACGTGCCTTGAGCTGCAGTCGCAAATGCTCTCTCCGGCCACCAAAGCAAGCTTCTGATAGCTATTACCTAAGGGAAGATCTCTTGGGCAAAAGAAAGGCTTGCGGCGCGATCTGAGAGGCTGGGAATTGAAGTTTAGGTTTTATAGGATGTCCCAAGTGACGATGAAGACCGGGCACGGGCACGCGAACCAAGCAAGATCCGACCTTCCCTAGGGATCCGCGAGGATCGTGGATCGAAGGGGAAGGATAGGGCGTAAAAATCTGGGCAAATAAGGATCAGATCCATTCCTAGAAATTTGGAGAAATCAGGTGCAAAAACGAATCCGGACGCTGACTGTCCGGGAGGGGGAGTTGACCGGGGTCAACAAACCCCTCTGGACCAATCAGAAAATTGGAAATTGAAAATATTTGGAAATTAAAAATAAAATAGCAAACAACTTTGTTTAAAAATATTTACAACATGAAAAATGTTTATTTATTTTCAAACTATTTTTTAGTGATTTTTATTTATTTATTTGAAAAATAAATTAAGGTTTATACATTATTTTATTTTGTATTATATTATGTGCATATATAAAGTGTTTATTTATTTTTGTTTTAATTTTTATTTTGTTTATTTTTGTAAAATTCTCTAAATTTTATATTTTATTTATTTACAACATAAAATTTAGAGTATAAAATAATTTTTATTTTATTTTTATGGTTTATTTACAAGGATGAAATAAATAGTGATAGATACATATATGCATGGTATAGGTACAATGTAGTGAGAGATGATTTTTATTTTGGGTTTTCTTTTATTTTTCTCATTTTTGTTTTATTTTTAGAAATATATACAAGATAATAGAAACACATTTTTATTTTTATTTTGGGGAAATAAATTATGTATATACATATATAAATAGGGGAAATATACAAGGATGAGTGGCCCTATCTCTCTCTACTTATTTTATTTGGCGATCAGGCCCATGTTGGGCCCTCTCTTAGGTTTAGGTCACTCAATATTTATTCTAAATATTTCCTTCTTTTTCTTTATTTCTTTATTCTTTTATTTTTGCACAAATGCATGCTAATTATTGAATATTAAAAAATTCATGCTTATTGACAATTTATTGTATTTACAATCATATGCATGGTGTTTTGCCAAGAAAAATAGCTAAAATAAAAGAATAAAGAGTGATGAATGGGGATTCATCACCCCCCCTATACTTTACTTTTGCTAGTCCCTTAGCAAACACTTATTTGAAAAATAAGTGAAAAGGAGAAAGAAAAGGAGAAAGAAAGGGAAATCAAGGTTGATTATTAAACTTTCCTTCATTAAATTGAAATACGGAGCTCAGTAAAACCTTTGGATTATTAATTTGTAGGAACCTTATTTGGACTTAAGCTTAAAACTCAACAGCCTCTAAATTCCACCAATCTATGGTCAAGACTCCTCAACAATCCAGATCAGAACAAGTCTACATACACAAACTCTAATGACCATGAATCTTTCCTTGTACTGCGTAAGTGATATGTAGCTCCCCACCTCAGAAATGACAAAGCGATAACCCCCCTTAACAAGGTAACTCTAATGCCTCAGTCTAGCAACTCTTTCCTCGAGGAGCGGGGTATTCCCTTCTAAGTTCAAGTACAACCGGCTCAAGAAGAGGGGGAAAAAGAGAATGGACCATGTCCAGTGTAGCCATGTATCCTTGGGAGCCCAACCAGTGTAGCTGAGTCTCCCGCTACCAGCTTCATGAGATGGTCATGTGTAACATAAGCATTGCACTATTTGGCTATATACACTTCGGTGGGTATTTTATTTTCAATCAGACCCACCACTTTTTTGGAGTTTTTCTTTCTTTGCACATTTTTTTGATGTGCATATGTACAACATATCTACCTGGTGCAACATATATACATAAGGAGTTTTTCCTCTTGAGCCAATAGACTATCCCTCTTTTGAAGCTTTATTGCAACCCGCAACTCCTATCGTTAGACTTCATCACCATCAGATCAAGTTGAGACGCACTTCCTTCACTATAAGAAGAAGAGAGGTTCCGCCTAGAAGTACTACCCTCATATACTGCCCCAAGCCAAAGGAAACTGCCTCCTTACCACCTCATCCGTGGAGAGCTATGTGTAAGGTGCTTGTGCAAGTAAAGCCATTGTCTCCGAGAGCCATGTGTGCGTTGTTAAGTATTCTACTTAGGCTCATCAAGATGACATATGCTCATAGCCTAGTGGACTCAAAGAATTAAGTCCCAAATGGACCTGAAAAGTCTTAATCTTAAGCCCTATAAGGTTCCTCTTAGAATTAGGTGGATTCAGGTCTTAACCAAGCTCCATTTTCCAATTTAATTCCAGACCAGTTTAAATGTCAATCAAGATTCAGGAAAATTGCACACATATTTACAAACATGCAATTTTTACAAATTTTTTGAAAAAATGCAAAATTTTTGCAAATGTTTGAAACATGGATGTATGCATGAATGCGAAGATTTGCAAAATATTTACACACATTTACACAAGGTTTTTGCAAACTTTTTGTTTTTTAAACATTTTACAAAAAAAATTGTACTATATACATAATTTTGATATCAAAATATTTACAAACTATTTACACAAATCATTTTTACAAACATTTGTACAAAAATAATTTTTATAAATAGTTATGTATGTGCAATAAAGAACTTTATGTACAAGGATTTTTTTAAAATTTTTATGGTTTTGGATGAAAGAATTTTAGCCATTTTATTATTGACACACCCACACAAAGGACGAGTTATGGCTAAAGTATATATGAAATATATACTACACCCCCCTATACTTAGCTCGAACGATGTCCTCAGAGTGTATCAAGAGCGATGAAGAAGACATAACTTGTGCTTAGTATAGGGAAGTGAAAAGGAATAGTGTACTACAACGACGAATCAAATAATAGAATGAAGAGGACTCGGTGTTTCCCCCTATACTTAGGATCAAGTAATCCTAAGTATAGCAAGTTGTACATGAAGGGAAATCCGAGTGGAAGTATGTACAGGGTCTACCTCCCCTATACTTAGGGTGCAATATCCCTAAGTATAGGCAGCAAAACAGAGGTAGAAAGAGACGAAGAATACAAATATATACACGATATAAGGAACGACATCACTCCCCCTATACTTAGGTTGAAGGCTCCCTAAGCATAGGCAACAACAGGAGTAATAAAACATAAGGAGAATGAGCAACTCGGTGTCTACACCCCCTTATACTTAGGATAAAGTACATCCTAAGTATAACAAAGATAATCTTAAGCGAGACCTGGGGTGTAAAACAAAACGGAAGAGACAAGGATCAAATCATGATGAAACACGTATATACAAAGCGGACAATGTTGATTTGCCTCTCAACAAGCGCTAGGTTTTACGCCCCTAGCTGGGCATAAATGTTAGGACAATGAAGTATCTGTTGGAAATGCGAGCCCACGACGAGCCATTATGCAATAAATGTTATTGCAAATATCATTCCCTGATCTGAAATGAAGAATGAATAATTTGCGTAATAGGTTCCTTAGTACAATTAGAGTTATGTACCATGGCCATCTTAATAATCATACAGCTGATGATTCAACTATTGAATCATAGAGGCTGGTGCTTGGATGAATATCTAAAGAGTTAGATTGAGGACTCATCAAGCACCATCAAATGATTGTTAAGAGATGATCTCTAGCCTGAGTAGGAGATGGCAATCCTTATCTCTGAAGACTGATATCTGACCGACCTCTTGATGCAGGTCCTCTGCATAGGAATAGAGATTCGGAGGTGTCAGATTAGTTAGGTCAAAGAGTTGACTTAACGAGATCGAGATAACCAAAGTCCTATATCGTATGCTGTCACGATACAGGCACACATCCTCTGACCGGAGACAAATGTGTTGCTATATGTCTGAGTATGTGCATTTGGCAGACCAATAGGTTGATGACCTAACCAAGGTCTATACACCGGTGCGCTGGTGTGCATATAAGGGCATATGAGTAATACGATCTCTCAAAGGGATCATATAGGTTCGTTTACTGAACCGGAAGACATGAGCTCACTCATGAGATATTGGGAAGAATTAAATTCCGTGCACGGTCGTCTTGCTTTGGAAGCTTGACTGAATTTGTAGGTTTGATATATACCTTTCGAAAGTATATGATAAAGACCTAGGTATGATATATGCTTTTGGAAAGTATATGATCGATACCAACTCCCAATGATCGAATGAGAAACTTACTGATAAAACCATGAAGTAGACAGTATAAGTTGATCAAATACTTCAGGTTTAATATGAGTCTTCCAGTATGCAGGATGTGATCATAAACGATTGTATAACCATGACGCTTCCATTCCTAGGGAGTGATGAAATGGGTCTGGATTTTAGTGACTCCTCTCCGTAGAGAAGTAATCCGATCTTAGTCCAAATGTTGGACATTTCTCTGAATGTGATTCAGATACAATAAGAAGATTAGATTTGCGGTCTTGATTTAATCGAGCATCTATGGGAGGCCCACGATATGGATTTGAGATATGATCTCAATATCCAAGTCACTACACGTGGAACAATACAATCACCCTGTCCTTATCTCCAAGTATCTGCGAAGAAAGCGCATTATCCTTGAAAGGGTTCAGGATAATTCTATTGTTGATAAATGTATCCGAGCATTGAGAAAATGGATGATTAACTGTGATTTAATCATGAGTAATGTGAACTTGATTCATATTATAAAGAGAATTATCTTAGATAATTAAATGTGATTTGATTATCAAAGATGTAAATAATGTGAATGTGATTCATATTATTTGGACACAAGAGAATAGAGATCCAAGATGATTAAATGTGATTTAATTATCGTGGATATGAATAATGTGGATAGCAATATCCATATTAGTCATGTATATTATAAATGTGATTTATAATATATAAGAGAGAGATGTTTGTAATTTACATTTGTTAATTAAATGTTAATGTGAATTGGATTCACATTGGACATTAAATTGAAAATGTAATTTACATTTTATTTTGGGTTGTGAATGTGATTCACAAATTTCTAATGGAATGATTGCAATGTTCACAAAATAAATTGGATTTATTTTTGTGAAAAATTTTGCAACAAAAGTTGTTGCAAATATTGGAGAGAATCATGAGATAATAGGAAAAGGAGGCTCCCTTCCTAATGAGGAGAGGGGACGGCCACAATTCCATAAGGAATGTGGTGGCCGTCCACTCTCCTTATGGGAGGAGGCTTGCCTCCTTTCCTATTTCTCCAATGGATATTGATTTCATATAAATCAAATTATATTTAATATATATATTTGATTTTTATTAAATTAATTGTTATTGTGTTTTTAGCAACAAATCATGACCATTGAAAGAAACACAAATCAATGTGAACCATTGGATTTGTGTTGTCCCATGGATTGAGATCCATGGATCCCAAAATGCTATAAAAGAAGAGGCACCCCTTTGCTCTTCTTTAACACATAATGCTTGAGAAGCAAATCTCTCTCTCTCTCTCCCTCTCATGGCCGTCTATCATGGATGCCCTAGAGAGGTTCTCCATCGCCGTGGCATCGTCGTTATGTTGTCCGATGGTTTGCTCGTGGATCTCCGTCTCCTTCGGTGCGCCCCGCTCGTGAAGATGACATCGGATCTCGTGTGTCAAGATCAGGAGATCTGTCGCTTGGATCATCAACATGGATTGCGAGAAGCACGCGGTTCATCCCCGCGCTCGCAAGCGTCTCCTCCGTCGGATCGGACTTGAGACAGGAGGTCTCTTTGTTTAGAGACTCGATCGCAACCACGCTTCAAGAGGTAAGCCTAATACTTGTTTGTGGTTTATACGAAACGATCCGAGAAGTGTTCTTGGATCATGTGGTTTTGTCACATGAAATTTTTTTAATTTCCGCTGCATAGAACAACTAGTGCGACTAGTCGTTCTTCGTCGTATCCGATACGACGATCACGCTTCCGTGATGCGCTTGAGGATATAACCATATCCTTCAAGTGGTATCAGAGCCAGGTTGACGGTTTCGAATATGATTCGAAAACCGAGGACGACTTGGGTTCGTTAAGGTCGCGAAAGTTTTTATCGCATTTGATTTCGCAGATCTGTTTAGTAAATAATTTCGGCCATGTTTAAAATGTTTAAGTACAAATTATTTCTTGGATTTTGTTCCTCATTAAATAAAGAAACCATAGGATCTGAGTTTGCGTAAATCGGATTTCGTATGCTCAAGATCTGGTTGATTTAATGAACATGTATGCACTGTTGCGGGAACTGCAGATCTTAACATGATTAAAGAGTTAATTACTGTTACGATCCGCCTCGAAATGCATGAAACATCACTTGAATTCTGTCTTAAATCAAGTTAGCAATCTATGAAAATTGAGTTTGCCTAATTTGGATATAAATTGATTGAGATATGATAATTTTAGTGAGTAGGAGTCACTACTAAAATTACAGTCCTAATCTAGAACCAAGTGATTGTTAATTAGTGAAATTAATTATTAATTTCGTGAAATAATCTTGAAAAATATTTGTGAGATATTGGAACATGATTATTTTCCTAATTGACTTAGCCTCAACCAATTAATTGATTAGATTTGATCTAAATCTTAATTGGAAACACAATCATCAAACTTGATGCTTGAATAGGATTGGGAATTTATGTAGCAAATTTCCTTATAATAAAAAATGTTTTGATTATTACTATATGGTATAATTTCGGTTGAAAAAAGATTATCATCTCAAGTACAAATTGATATATCTGGCATTATGCTTTCCCGAGGTGGATATGGTGTCTAGTCGGAGAGCATTGGGGTTGCGGGTTGCAACGTATGTGGTCCGTCCCACTCTCGTCGGTACTGGCCATGACAACGGGTAGAGACTGTATAATGCCAGAGAAAAATCAAGGTGAATTTTTCTAATGATCAAAATTCAAATTAATACATATTTTGAGATATTACCATATATATTCAAGTAAAAATGATCAAGTTTGTTGATTGAATTGGATTGATAATTAATTTAATATGATTAAATTAATTATGTCCAATTGAGACACTCTATTATGAATAGAGTTATTATTTCCCTTGGAAGAATTAATTATATATATGTGATTCATGATAATTAATTAAAATTTGAATATGATATGGAGGATCACATAAGTGACATCCATGGTCTCCCGTCAAGGCGAAGGGTTTCGTCGCCAGATATTGTATGTAGGAGATGCCTGACCGAAGTGACAGCTCCTGCATACGATCCATTTCGGGCTCTTCGCTTCTCGAAATAGTAAGGACGTATGCGTAGTGACCCCAATATCGGGTCCTCATATTATTGGGGCGATATTCGATTACGCATAGCGAGTTGTATTCCTGTTGACGGTTGGTTCAATTAATGACGGGTCAACATTGCCTTAGGGGTGGTGGGCCCGAGTGTTAAAGACTGAATTGGGAGATACAAGTTGGACTTGTAAGGCGGAATGTGTTCCCGCTTCTTTTTATTCGAGTTGTAGGTTCTCATATTATTGAGATGCAACAAAGATAAAGAAGGAGATCCCAGATCTTGCTGAGATATTTTGGTAGGTATATCTCTTACATTGAAAGTAAATAAGGGAATGAACTTTCAGTGTTGACAAGGCAAAACAACTTTGATATAAAAATTCCTAAATCAAAGTAAAATATGTATTTATATAAACATGTACACTTATGCAAATTTCCTATTTCAGATAATCCTTCATTAAACCCACTCAATGTTATACTCAATAATAACCAGTAAAAATATCATGGATTGGACTCATGATCCAGATATTGTACGTGCATTGGAAACATAATGTATGTGGTTGCAATGTGCAAGTTTCCTCATAATATTGAGGAATGACAATTAAATAGATAATAGGACTACAACCCTAGGGTTTGTATGTCTCTATAGCCTTGATCTCATCGGATGTACTTTAGAAGTGACATGTCAACGATGATCATAATTGTCAATTAATCCTTATAAAATCTAAGAAGATGTTCTGGCATACATATGTGCTCTCAACATTTAATCATGAATGACATGGTTCTCTGCATCGTGCAGAATGGTGGCTCCATAAGAGATGATGTATTCAAAATTTTGAATACCTACCTGAACCAAAGTTTCAAGAGTCTAGATGGATGCAGACATGATGAGTGTCACCATTCTACTGTCTATACTCTAGTCATTCATGAAGCTTCATAGTATTCATATTGTATGAATTTAATGAAGCATGAATAAATGTTGAAATGCTCTTACATTGAATTCTTTTGAATTTAACGTAAGAGATCCTTAGTCTTAAGCAATGGTTGCTTATAGATAAAGGGAGCGCAGTGGAAGCATGGGTTGGACCCGAGTAAGAAGTATGGTCAAAGAGTTGACTGTACATCTATGACTTCCATATGTCATCCGAAGCATATGTTTTGGAAGAATAGAAAATTTGATCTTAAGGCTTATAGTCATCCACATGGATATTGATGTAATTGTTGCAACAATCTCTATTGGATTGAAAGGCTTCATAATTTCAGTGGGAGAGCCCTTAGTCTTAGAGAATGTCTCAATGACCTAGATATTAGAATATATTCATTGTTTATTTCTAAATCTTGGAAATAAATATAAATTCTGTAATAAATCTATCATAAAAGAGTTATGGTAGAGATATTTCAGATAGTAATCTAAAATCTAGTGGACTCTACTAAATTAGAAAATTAATGAATGGTTCATTAACATTTCTAAATACTGAAATTAAACCTTAAGATCAATAGGAGGATGAAGATCATTTGACAATGATCTAGCATTGAGCCTTGGACATTTGTCTATTGATTTGATCAATAGAATAGTAAGAGATGAACTTTAGAATGTCTAAAATTTCAAAACTTACATACTTATGAATATTGTATTCAAAGTAAAATGTCCAATACACCCTTCTTTGGGAATGGTGTAAGATGTCAAGATATTCAGGATCTCATACATATTGATGTATGCGGATCATCTATAGCATAGTAAACATTATGGATATATGATATCTACTGATGATTATGTATGATATGAGATTTCTTCTCTCCACTTAGAAACTTTGAAATGTTCAAAGATTTCACATAATTTTGGTCCACAACCAATGTTTGAAGGAAGATAAAATGAACTGATCTAATCAAGGTAGCATGTACCTGTTAGATTGATTCAAAGGATACCTTATGGAGATATGAATTTCATTTATATCTCAATCCTCCTAACACACCTAAACTCAGAGTTGTAGGGAGATACAATTGGATCATGTGTGACATGATCTTATCAATGATGAATTTTAGCATAATTGCCTCTTAGTTTCTAAGTATATATGTGTAGTATAGACTACAATGTATATGTTTAATAAGATTCCATGCATGCAAGCTGGAATCTAGCACTTGAGAGTGCTGCTTCATTAAGAAAATAAAGGATGGTATTAGATACCTACTTTATGTCCTTGAGATTCTTAAAATATCTCATCTCTGAGAATGTGATTCTTAGAGGTTGAGACTCTTAAGAATCAAGATGAAAATGAAGTGTAGGAACTCATTTAATCTTGAAAATATAATGAGGCTCCTGAAAATGGAAACTAAAAGGACGATTAAAGATGAAACACTAAAACCTCTTCAAATGAGTTTGAGGAAGGATTCCATGTGTCAGAGAAATCTGACAATGATCGAACTTCATGTGATGAAGCTTCTGAAGATCATAGCATGGATACATGGATCTTAGCAATAAAAGTCTAATGTAGACTTCATATACAAGTGTTTTATATGGACTCTCGAGGATCCACCTATATGGGTAAGACCTATAAAGGGGTAAATGGATCTTCAAGAGAAAGGGAACTTGATGAGAAGGTAGAGACCTTCAAAGCACGATTCGTAGCCATGAGCTACACACCGGAAGAGAAGACATTGCTTGCGATGAGACTTGCTCTTCTGTGACCATGCTTAAAACCATCAGAATATTGCTAACCTTAGCTACACAACTTGACTATTGCATTTTTAAGATGTAAGTCAATATTGCATTCCTCTATGAATACCTCTCTGAGAATATTCACATGAAGTAGCCCCAGGGCTTCATGGTTGAGGAAAGCATGGCATGCAAGCTAGAAAGCTCCATCTATGGACTCAGATAAGCCTCTTGAAGTTGGACCATAAGATTTGATGAAATTATAAATGTTATGATTTCAGATAGAATCTTGATGAGACATGTGAAGCTTAGTGGGAGTGCCTTTGTGTTCATCGTGCTAAATGTAGATGATATCCTAATCATTTAAAATGATATAAGGATAATAATAAGTGTTTTATTATCTGGTTGTTCCATAACTTGAGATATGATCTCAAGGAAACCTCTTGGATCTTAGTTCTGAAGGTGTTCAGGAGCAAAGAGAAGAGGGTATTGGGACTATCACATTAGTAGTACACCTTGGACATATTCCATTTTATGGAAAATTCCAAGAAAGGCTTCCATCCCTTAAGATATGGTACTGACCTATCTAAAGGGATAGCACCTCAAAGAGTTGAGGAAGTGAATGCTAGAACTACTTGCACTTGTGCATTAGTTACGAGAAGCTGAGTGTATGCTAGATGTGTACAAAAGTCAGATATCTGCCATGCAGTGGGAGTAGTAAAATGTTGCTAATCCTACTATGGAGAGAAAACACTTGATTTCAGTAATAACAATATCTTCATAGAGGACAAGATTTTTTAGATAGTGATCTCAAAGGCTTATCTTCAAAAGCTTAAGACTTTATAGATGAAGATCTAATAGGTCTTAACTTTGGATACCTTTGGAGATAGAGATCTCCAAGAATAAGGGCATTCTGATAAGGATTATGGAAATGATGGTTATGATAATTATTAAGATGTAGTGTCAAGGATACTATACATAACAAGATTGAGTATTGGTTGCATGAGATGCAACATTCGCATCAGATACGAGCATTGTAACTGAGGATATGCAAGTGCCGTAAAAGTACTTGGCATAGTCTCGCGGGAACAGAGTGACTGATCAGCTTACCTAGCTATTTCTTAATAGCCTATGATTGTCACATGAATGCGGGTTTAAATGATTAGCCCATCAATGGCTCTTTGGGCTAGTGGGAGATTGTTGGAAATGCGAGCCCACGACGAGCCATTATGCAATAAATGTTATTGCAGATATCATTCCCTGATCTGAAATGAGAATGAATAATTTGCATAATAGGTTCCTTAGTACAATTAGGGTTATGTACCATGGCCATCTTAATAATCATACAGCTGATGATTCAACTATTGAATAATAGAGGCTGGTGCTTGGATGAATATCTAAAGCGTTAGATTGAAGACTCATCAAGCACCGTCAAATGATTGTTAAGAGATGATCTCCAGCCTGAGTAGGAGATGGCAATCCTTATCTCTGAAGGCTGATATCTGACCGACCTCTTGATGCAGGTCCTCTGCATAGGAATAGAGATTCGGAGGTGTCAGATTAGTTAGGTCAAAAAGTTGACTTAACGAGATCGAGATAACCAAAGTCCTATATCGTATGCTGTTACGATACAGGCACACATCCTCTGACCGGAGACAGATGTGTTGCTATATGTCTGAGTATGTGCATTTGGCAGACCAATAGGTTGATGACCTAACCAAGGTCTATATACCGGCGCGCTGGTGTGCATATAAGGGCATATGAGTAATACGATCTCTCAAAGGGATCATACAGGTTCATTAGCTGAACCAGAAGACATGAGCTCACTCATGAGATATTGGAAAGAATCAAATTCCGTGCACGGTCGTCTTGCTTTGGAAGCTTGACTGAATTTGTAGGTTTGATATATACTTTTGGAAAGTATATGATCAAGACCTAGGTATGATATATGCTTTTGGAAAGTATATGATCGATACCAACTCCCATTGATCGAATGAGAAACTTACTAATAAAACCATGAAGTAGACAATATAAGTTGATCAAATACTTCAGGTTTAATCTGAGTCTTCCAGTATGCAGGATGTACAGGTATTGGGAATACCTGAGGGTGATGTGATCATAAACGATTGTATAACCATGACGCTTCCATTCCTAGGGAGTGATGAAATGGGTCTGGATTTTAGTGACTCCTCTCAATAGAGAAGTAATCCGATCTTAGTCCAAATGTTGGACATTTATCTGAATGTGATTCAGATCCAATAAGAAGATTAGATTTGCGATCTTGATTTAATCGAGCATCTATGGGAGGCCCACGATCTGGATTAGAATATGATCTCAATATCCAAGTCACTATACGTGGAACAATACAATCGCCCTGTCCTTATCTCCAAGTATATGCGGAGAAAGCACATTATCCTTGAAAGGGTTCAGGATAATTCTATTGTTGATAAATATATCCGAGCATTGAGAAAATGGATAATTAAATGTGATTTAATTATCATGAGTAATGTGAATTTGATTCATATTATAAAGAGAATTATCTTAGATAATTAAATGTGATTTGATTATCAAAGATGTAAATAATGTGAATGTGATTCATATTATTTGGACACAAGAAAATAGAGATGCAAGATGATTAAATGTGATTTAGTTATCGTGGATATGAATAATGTGGATAGCAATATCCATATTAGTCATGTATATTATAAATGTGATTTATAATATATAAGAGAGAGATGTTTGTAATTTACATTTGTTAATTAAAGGTTAATGTGAATTAGATTCACATTGGACATTAAATTGAAAATGTAATTTACATTTTATTGTGGGTTGTGAATGTGATTCACAAATTTCCAATGGAATGATTGCAATGTTCACAAAATAAATTGGATTTATTTTTGTGAAATAATTTGCAACAAAAGTTGTTGCAAATATTGGAGAGAATCATGAGATAATGTAATCTCATGTAATAGGAAAAGGAGGCTCCCTTCCTAATGAGGAGAGGGGACAGCCACAATTCCATAAGGAATGTGGTGGCCGTCCACCCTCCTTATGGAAGGAGGCTTGTCTCCTTTCCTATTTCTCCAATGGAGATTATATAAATCAAATTATATTTAATATATATATTTGATTTTTATTAAATTAATTGTTGTTGTGTTTTTAGCAATAAATCATGACCATTGAAAGAAACACAAATCAATGTGAACCATTGGATTTGTGTTGTCCCATGGATTGAGATCCATGGATCCCAAAATGCTATAAAAGAAGAGGCACCCCTTTGCTCTTCTTTAACACATAATGCTTGAGAAGCAAATCTCTCTCTCTCTCTCTCTCCCTCTCATGGCCGTCCACCATGGATGCCCTAGAGAGATTCTCCATCGCCGTGGCATCGTCGTTATGCTGCCCGATGGTTTGCTCGTGGATCTCCGTCTCCTTCGGTGCGCCCCGCTCGTGAAGATCGGATCTCGTGTGTCAAGATCAGGAGATCCGCCGCTTGGATCATCAACATGGATTGCGAGAAGCACGCGGTTTATCCCCGCGCTCGCAAGCGTCTCCTCCGTCGGATTGGACTTGAGACAGGAGGTCTCTTTGTTTAGAGACTCGATCGTAACCACGCTTCAAGAGGTAACCCTAATACTTGTTTGTGGTTTAGACGAAACGATCCGAGAAGTGTTCTTGGATTATGTGGTTTCTCCACATGAAAATTTTTTAATTTCCGCTGCATAGAACAACTAGTGCGACTAGTCGTTCTTCGTTGTATCCGATATGACGATCACGCTTCCATGATGCGCTTGAGGATCTAACCATATCCTTCAGTATCATTGTTTAGGACGACATCTGTAAGGCGAATGCCGTACTATCGTCGTAGTCGTGGTAGATGAGCTACGACGAAATCAATAGTGTAAATGAAGACACCGAAATGGGCAATCAGGCGGGTGTCTGCTACCGGGCAAGGATATGGGAAGATATGATCGGGATCCGGTAGCACAAAAGAAATCATCGTCCCCATATTAGAATGGAGTGGATGTGTAGAGTCGAAGAAATCAAACGTGGAGAACAAAGGATCAGTCATTGAATCCTCCACGTTAATCATCGTCTCATGAAGGTGTGGAAAGTCCTAATTAGGAGACTCAATAGTAAGACTGATATGCGATGTATAAGGTGAAGAAATGTCAGAAACATCATTTAATATCTCAAAGATTGGCTCATCCTCGCGAGGGTCGTCAAGGTGAGGCAACCCAGACTCGGAAAGATCAGAAGACTCGGTTTCGTGATCCGACAGATTGGATACACTCTCATAAAGTGAAAATCGAGTACACATAGTAAGGAGCATCCTTCCGCAGATAACCCTCGGGGAGGAATGCAAGATCATCGGTGAGAAATGGAGGATCAAAATCTGAATGGAAATCTGCACTACTGGCAAGTACCCACTATGTGCGCCAAAATGCTTCATCATCTGAAATCTGCCTCTGATCAATATGGAAACAGGAAAAGGTACTGGTCATCAACGCAGAAGCCGGTGAAGTGTCTGAAACTAATCCTCGAGTTGCGACAGTGCTGGCTGTCATCTGCTACTCATGGAATGGATCTAGCTCATCAATCTGGAGGAGATAAGGCTCAAATACGAGACTATCTATATATGTCATCCCGAAATGGTATCCCATATCGAGCTATGGCTGCTGGGCTGAGTCATGATATCTGTCTGAATCGGAGAAGTACCTCTGCAGAGTAGAAGCTGAGTAGTCTGGTAATTGACACTCACCCTTATTATTAAGATCCAACGGCTGAAGGAGGCTTCATTTGAGATCCAACGGTGGAGAGCGGGCGATACCCCTTCGACGATCAATGCTCCAAATGAGATCCTCAGATGGATCGGATGCCTATGAGCTTCCCGCAGACGAATGGCTAAGATCAGAACTGGAGGATGAGCTCGATCAAATGGTGGAGGAGGCCTCTGGAAGAACAGGTCGTCGACGAACTTCGTCCGGCCGTTACGCACGCCTGAGGGCTCCTCCGAGGCTGCTAGGATAGGGAAAAGGTAGCTGATGGAGTTCCGCGGCAGATGGGATGCTCCGATGAGGCCGGGAGGTCCTGGAGGACCCCAATGACGAAGAAGAACCTGGAGCACCATGCTTCAGGGATAGGACCTCCATACGAGGTCCATTTGCCTTCGAACCTGCACAGAAAGAAAGATGGGTCGAGGACAAACTGCCTCGACCCGGTTACGGGCGAACATGGGAGGCGGAGCGGAGCACTCCGGCGAGGCGACAACGGAGGAGAGTCGATACCCGGTTCCGGGGCGAACAGGGGGAATGGATGGGTGGAGAACGTGGAGAGGAGACTCGCAAAGGTGAAGGTGCGGTCAGAAGGGGAAATGGGTGATCGGAACGTGCGGGATGGTCCGGTGAATGTCGGCGGTCGGAGATCGAAAAATGGAAATCTACGGTAGGCTAGAGGGTATCGAATCTACCTGATGGTCGAAGACGTCTGGGATGGAGGTGCTGGTCCTCCTGGTGTCTTTGCCTCGATGGAGCGACATCTCTAAAGGCTCAAGATCGCCAACGGGCGGAGCACGATGAGATTGGTCGCCGGACCTAGGGCTAAGGGCTCCAAGCACTTGCTGCAACACCCTCCTGCGCTCGCTGTCACTCGAGGAGAAGGATGGAGGTCACTGGGGTCGAAGACAATGGCCGAAGGTGCGGAAAAAGGTGGCTCCAAGTCGAGCTTTATATGAGTGAAGGTCTGAGAAGATGGGGATCGGGCACGTATTCCAAGGAGCAGATCCCTAAAAGAGAAGGCATGCGGGGATTACTGATCGCTCCTTGGCAATCGGAGCCTTGGGTTTGAGAAGATGGAGGGCGGATCGATTCGGAAATATTTGGAGAAATTGGGTCAAAAACCAGATCCGGGAAGGATGTAGTCTAGGGGGAGTTGATCGGGGTCATCAATCCCCCGTGGACCAATCAGATAATTCCAAGCCCAAATTATTTGTAAATTCAAAATAAAATAGAATATGATTTTATTTAAAAATATTTATAAAATGAAAAATGTTTACTACTTTTCAAATTATTTTTAGTGATATTTATTTATTTTTTTGAAAAAAATTTATGTTATATACATAATATAATATTATATACAAGTAAAAATACCCATGTATTTTCAATTTTTATTTTTATTTGTTTATTTTTGTACAATCATCCTAAATTTCATATTTGATTTATTTACAACATAAAATTCGGTATATAAAATAATTTTTATTTTATTTTGATTGTTTATTTGCAAGGGTGAAATAAATAGATATATGTACATGTGTACATGGTATATACAAGGGTGACAGAGAGAAATTATTTCTTTTTATTTTTATTTTATTTTTCTTATTTTTATTTTTATTTTTAGAAATATATAAAAATTATGAGAAGCACATTTTTATTTTTGTTTTTATGAAAATAAAATATATACATGAAGGGGGAATATATAAGGTGAATGGCCCTAACTCTCTCTACTTGTTTTATTTTGCGGTCAGGCCAATGCTTGGCCCTTCCTTGGGTTCAGGTCACTCAATATTTATTCTAAATATTTTCCACTTTTTATTTATTTCTTTATTCTTTTTTTTGCACAAAAACATGCTAATTATTGATATTACACAAAACATGTAATTTGGTAATTTATTATATTTACAAGCATATACATGGTGTTTTGCAAATATTTTTAGCTAAAATAAAAGAATAAAGAGTGATGAATGAGGATTCATCAGCTGGGGATAAAATCTCTGTAGAAACTCTGAGCGTAATCCTCCCCACGTAGCAAACTTCCTTCCCAATCGTCTGTGCCATTTCATGGCTCTGTCCTGAAGTGTAAATGGGAAGGTCTTCAATATCAGCTCCTCCGAAGTAATATCTGAATATGTCTGGGTATCGCAGAAGTCCTCAAACTCATATAGATGAAGATATGGTTCCTCGTGCACCTCCCCTGCAAATTTCGGCAGTCTGTGAATGAATCCAACTCTAAAATGAAGGGACTGAATGTAGAAGCTGACTGAGCCTCCTGGCATGTCTGGTTATCCATCATCCTGTGGTCGGAGGTATCTGAAACTCGCATATGCTCTCGACCGTTGTGTATGGAGTGCACTCTCATCCCAACAATGAAGTCACCCGGGTCTCGTATCTGCTCGGTCTGATCTCCACGGACGTCTAGCACATCATGCCCAGAAGAATGATGGGAAAGGGAGGGAGAGAACGGAAGGTCGGTCGGAGATCCAACCTCCCTCGAAGGGGGAATGGAATGATGGGTGTCATATGAGAAAGCCGGAAGAGTCGGCAAGAAAGGAGGGAGACCCATCATCCAGGGATAGAGAAGAAGAGAAAAACTGAAGGGAGGGTGGGAGGGAAAAAGATAGATGACTCGAAAGATAGATAGCGGAGAAGAAGGCAGATGGGATCTGAAAAAGCAAACAAGATCAGTCAAGCAAACCCCTGATTCACCTACACACGCAGAGCTGAAGACCGTAAAGGTTCGGTCATTTATCTTGTCAGTTTTTATTAGGTGATCAATCAGTCTTTCAGAGCGATTAAGCGAGCTGATAGAAATTCAATACTCCCAATAGACTGTCCCGTATAAAAGGCTGGTAGTCTACTCGAAAATCGGATGTGGCTCTAGCCTAGTATGCGGGTCACTCTCTCGCTCATCCAAACCAAAAAATGAGGGGATTACTCTCCCAAGACAGATTTTTAGGTGAGGTATCTTTTAGAGTCAAGTGTGTTTAGCAGTCCCAATTTTATAGTTTTTGTTTTTTAGATATTTTTCAAGCAAACAATGCCTAACAAATTTTTCGGTTCTCCTGGTTATTTAAGTCTCAAAACTGGGGGAGAAGGAAAAAAAGCTGATGTGCGATCAAACACGATGATGCATGCAGAGTAGGAAATGTGTACCTGACTCCAGCTCTCTACACGCAGAGTGATCCGCGCATAAAAGTAAAGACTGAAATAAAACTACCTATATGATGCACGAGGAAAACAGCCTTAGACGAAGCAATTCTACATGAGAAGCACAATAGTCAGATAATCAAACTAAGTCCGGAGTCTGATCTTGGGAGCCACTCGGTGTCCGCCACAACGGATCCTGCACGCGTTGTATGTGACTCCTCACGGTACGTGACTTAAGCCTAATTAATCTGACTTTTTCTTTACGATTTAATTAATTAGGTCCAATTATCTAACTATAGGTACAGATAGATAATTAGGGTTGGGCTTTAAAACTCAACAGCCTCTAAGTTCCACCAATCTATGGTCAAGACTCCTCAATAAACCAGATCAGAACAAGTCTACATACACAAACTCTAATGACCATGAATCTTTCCTTGTATTGTGTAAGTGATATGTAGCTCCCCACCTCAGAAATGACAAAGCGGCAACCCCCCTTAACAAGGTAACTCTAATGCCTCAGTCTAGCAACTCTTTCCTTGAGGAGCGGGTTATTCCCTTTTAAGTTCAAGTACAACCGGCTCAAGAAGAGAGGAAAGAAGAGAATGGACCATGACCAGTGTAGCCATGTATCCTTGGGAGCCCAACCAGTGTAGCTGAGTCTCTCGCTGCAAGTTTCATGAGATGGTCATGTGTAACATAAGCTTTGCTTTATTTGGCTATGTACACCCCGGTGGGTATTTTATTTTCAATTAGACCCACCACTTTTTTGGAGTTTTTCTTTCTTTGCACATTTTTTTGATGTGCATATGTACAACATATCTTCATGGTGCAGCATATATACATAAGGAGTTTTTCCTCTTGAGCCAGTAGACTATCCCTCTTTGAAGCTTTATTGCAACCCACAACTACTGTCTTTAGACTTCATCACCACCAGACCAAGTTGAGACGTACTTCCTTCACTATAAGAAGAAGAGAGGTTCCACCTAGAAGTACTTTCCTCATATGCTACCCCAAGCCAAAGGAAACTGCCTCCTCACTGCCTCATCCGTGGAGAGCTATGTGTAAAGTGTTGGTGCATGTAAAGCCATTGTCTCTGAGAGTCATGTGTGCGTTGTTAAGTGCTCTACTTAGGCTCATCAAGATGATATATGCTCATAGCCTAGTGGACATAAAGAATTAAGTCCCAAATGGACCTAAAAAGTCTTAATCCTAAGCCCTATAAGGTTCCTCTTAGAATTAGGTGGATTAAGGTCTTAACCAAGCTCCATTTTTCAATTTAATTCCAGGCCAGTTTAAATGTCAACTATGATTTGGAAAAACTGTACAAATATTTACAAATATGCAAATTTTTTATAAGATTTTTGAAAATGCAAAATTTTTGAAAAATGTTTGAAAACATGGATGTATGCATGAATGCGAAGTTTTGCAAAATATTTACATGCATTTACACAAGATTTTTGCAAACTTTTTGTTTTTCAAAACATTTTACAAAAATTTTATACTATGTACATAATTTTGATATCAAAATATTTACAAACTATTTACACAAATCATTTTTACAATCATTTGTACAAAAATAATTATTATAAATAGCTATGTATGTGTAAGAAGAATTTTTATGTACAAGGAAAATTTTTAAATTTTTATGGATTTTGGATGAAAGAATTTTAGCCATTTTATTTATTAACACACTCACACAAAGTACGAGTTATGGCTAAAGTATATATGAAATATATATGACACCCCCCTATACGTAGCTCGAACGATGTCCTCAGAGTGAATCAAGAGCGATGAAGAAGACAGACATAACTCGTGCTTAGTATAGGGAAGTGAAAAGGAATGGTATACTACAACGACGAATCAAAGAATAGAATGAAGTGGACTCGGTGTTTCCCCCTATACTTAGGATCAAGTAATCCTAAATATAGCAAGCTGTACATGAAGGAAAATCCGAGTGGAAGGATGTGCAGGGTCTACCCTCCTATACTTAGGGTAAAATATCCCTAAGTATAGGCAGCAAAACAGAGGTAGAAAGGATCAATAGAATACCCAAGAGTCCTACACCCCCCTATACTTAGGGTAAAGTACACCCTAAGTATAGCATAATCATAAGATAAAGATGGGATGTGGGACAAAGAATGGAGTGATATGGACAACTGGATCTATACAAGTTAGTAAAATAGTGATAATCAGGCGTGAGATGCAATAGATGTGAGTCAAGAGACCACATCTCACGTAAAATGAATGGGGGCAACGTCAATGACCAGCGGCTCATGATCTAGATATGGTTTGAGCCGTTGCCCGTTAACATGAAAGGTAGCATCAGAAGACAACTCAGATATATCAATACTCCCATTGTCATGTACCCTTCAGACCAGAAAGGGTCCCTTCCATTCGCTCTGTAGCTTTCCTGGAAATAAACGAAGCCTGGCATCAAACAACCATACTCTCTGTCCTGGCTCAAACTGCTTGTGGTTGATATGAGAATCATGCCACTCCTTTACTCTCTCCTTATACTGTAGGCTACTCGAAAAGGCTGTATCACGAAGCTCCTCCAGGGATGTTAACTCTGCCCTCCTCTGATCTCCTACACTCACTGGATCCAAAAGTATATCAATGACTGCCCAAAGTGACCTATGTCTCAGCTCAACAGGTAAATGGCAGGGCTTGCCATAAACGAGGCGAAAGGGAGATGTACTCAAAGGCGTCTTGAAGGACGTCCGATATGCCCATAAGATCGAGTCCAGAAGCTGTGACCAATCCTTTCGGTCAGGGCGGATGACCTTCTGCAATATAGTCTTGATCTCCCTGTTCGACACTTCAGCAAGACCATTGGTCTGAGGGTGGTATGGAGTGGCTACTCGATGGTTTATAGTGAACTCACTAGCAAGGGCCTTTACCTTGTCGTTGACGAAATGAGACCTCCCGTCAGAAATCAACACTCGAGGTACCCCGAACCGTGAAATGATATTCTTCCTCAAAATTTGGCGTACAACCCTAGCATCTGCGGTTCAGGCGGGGATGGCCTCAACCCAACGACTCACATAATCAACGACCAATAGAATGTACTCAAATCCCCGACTCTTAGGGAATGGACCCATGAAATCGATGCCCCATGCATCAAAAATCTCACTGAAGTGATGGGCTACATCAGCATCATATCACGCTGTCTACAAGTGCCCATCCTCTGACAATCAGTACACCTCTTTACGAACTCATCAGAGTCCTTGAAGAGAGTAGGCCATCATAGGTGGGACTGGAGCACTTTCTATACCGTTCTCCTCCCATAGTGATGTCCTCCTGCCTCAAGCTTGTGGTAGTAAGTGAGGACGCTATGGTGCTCCTCCCTGAGGAATGCACCAACGCCAGATGCTATCCCCTCCTTCATGATAAAGGATGGGATCCTCCCAATGGTAGAACTTGGCCTTCGCAAGTAAGGTCTCAAGCCGCTGCCTGGGCCAATCTTGTGGAACTTTCTTGGCAACAAGATAGTTCACAATATCGATATACCACGGGAGAGAGGCGATAGCAAGGATCACCTTATCTGGGAAGGTCTCACAAATAGGCTCGATCTGCTCAGAATCCTCAAGAAACTCCAGTTGGGAGAGATGATCTGCCACCACATTCTTGACTCCAGGCTTATCCTTAATCTCTATGTCAAACCTCCTAGAGTAGAAGGATCCATCTGGTCAATCTGGCTTTGGTATCATTCTTTGCCACGAGGTACCTAATGGCGGTATGATCGGTGTAAATGGTCACTCTAGATCCAATAATGTACGATCTGAACTTATCTAGGGTAAATACTACGGCTAGCATCTCCTTTTCAGTGACGGTGTAGTTCCACTGAGTGGCATCCAAAGTCTATCTAGCGTAGTGAATAGCAAAGGGGACTCCATCCCTTCTCTGCCCAGCACGGCCCCTACGCAAAATCGGAGACATCCATCATAATCTCGACTGGAGAGACCAATCAGGCGGCCGGAGGACATGAGCCTCTACAACTAGACTCTTGAGAGTCTCAAATGACGCGAGACACTTATCATCAACTATGAACTCGTTTTCTTTCGTCAGCAGATTAGTCAATGACCAGGCAATCCTACTGAAATCATGTATGAATCGTCGGTAGAAACCGATGTGCCCCAGAAAATACCATAACTGCTGCAAGTTGGACGGTGAATTGAGTTTTCTAATGATATCCACCTTGGCCGGATCAACCTCCATGCCCTTGTTGGAGATGATATGGTCAATCACCGTCCCTTGAGTCTCCATGAAGTGACTCTTCTCCCATGAAAGCACAAGGTGAATCTCAATACATCGCTGGAGGACGCGGTCTAGGCAGTCAAGACAAGAATCAAACCCGTCGCCGTAGACCGAAAAGTCATTCATGAAGACCTCCAAGCCACTCCCCCACCATGTTCTAAATGATGGACAACATGCACGTCTGGAATGTCGCCGAAGCGTTGCACAATCCAAAGGGCATCCGTCTGAAAGCATATGTCCCAAAGGGACAGGTGAAGGTGGTCTTGTCTTGGTCTTCGGGTGCAATGGCCACCTGATTGTATCCGGAGTACCCATCCAAGAAACAGTAAATGGCTCTTCCCGTGCTAGCCTCTCTATAATATGATCAATAAAAAGGTAGTGTGAAAATGATCCTTCTTGGTGGCCTGGTTCAATCGTCTGTAGTCCACACATACCCGCCAAGAAGTGGGTACCCGGGTAGCGATCTCCTCTCCATACTCACTAACAACTGTGGTGATGCCCATCTTCTTGGGCACCACATGTAGCGGCTGACCCATTTGGAGTCGGAGATGGGGTAGATAAAATCGGTGCTCCATCATTTTGAGATCTCCTTCATGACAACATCTCGAAGGTTGGGTTCAGCCGCCGCTGGAACTCATGCGACGGCTTCGCATCCTCCACGAGATAGATACGGTGGGAGCACAGGCCGGACTTATCCCCTGGAGATCAGCTACGCTCCATCCTATCACCTTGCGGTTCTTTTTAATAACACCCATCAGACGGGATTCCTGCTCTCCAGTCAAATCGTTGAGATAATGACTGGGTGCATCTCATTCTCACCCGCAAGGAACCTATACTTCAGCGATAATGGTAACGGCTTCAGCTCTGGACAACTCGATGCTGGCGGATTTGGCCTCTGAAATGTCTGAGTGAATGCGACCAAATCTATATGGAAGAACGAGAACTCTCGCTGACAATCTGAACTGGTGAAGGTTGCTCTGCTGGTGGTGTCTCTGCTCTGCATGGAATCAACCTCATCCCTAGCTGTAGGCTCTGTGGAAGTCAGACACGATATCAAATCATTAAACTCTGCCCTGTCTATATCTGTCTTCGAGGGATCTGTATCAGAATTACAAGAAGAACATACCTCAGGATCGTGAACCGGCTCTGCTGCCTGAGATTTATCCTAAACCAAGAATGTGCTCTCCAAGCTCTCCTCTGCTATCATCTGTGCATCAACAAACTTTGAAGGTGAGGATGGCCTGTAGCTACTGGGTCTGCCCAAACTGCCTTGTCGTCTGTAATCACAAAATCATAGTCCTGGTGGATGTCTCGCCTACCTCTACCATCTTCTCTAAATAGGAAGTCGGCTCTGAGCAAGTTAAATCTCTGGCTCTAGTCTCCTCGACCGTCTCTATTGTATACTCTCACCCTCGACGTGAAAGTATACCTTCCCGCTATCATGATCGGATACTGCTTTGGCTGTGGCCAAGAACGGGCGTCCGGGTATCGATCACGGATTCAGGGATCTCATGTCAACACAACGAAGTCCACGGGGAATTTCAGGCCTGAATCGTGACGACAACGTCCTTCAGCAACCCCGTCGGCCTCTTAACAAATCGATCGGCAAACTGAAGGGCCGTCCTGCTCTATCGTAGAATCCCAACTCGAAGCGGTCGAGTAGGGAAGCCGAAAGTAGGTTGATCGAAGAACCGCTTTTCTAATAGAGTATGATCGAACCTCTTCTCATGAATGTGGCATCTGACATACGAGGCTCCTAGCATCTGGCCTCTTGGCTGGAAGACGGTTCTGGATCGCAAAGCATGTGGCGCGAGTGAGCACATGGATCTCTGACTGATGGTTGTTCCTCTTCCTCCTAACTATAGTCCTGTCTCTGAGGGATCTCTGGAAGAGAGGGATGTGCTCCAAGGCCTCCTGTAGAGTCAGTTGTATATGAAATCGGTCCATCATCTGCTAGCTGAACTCCATCTGGTGGGCTTTTTCTGATTTTCTTCTTTTAGGCCCCTTAGCCAAGTGGAGTGCTTGGGGAAAGGGGATGACTAGGTCCTTCTCAGATGAAGTACTAGGATCGGGTCTGGAATGCTCAGGCAAAGCAAGAATCCACGCATACATAATCAATCAACACATGTGAATCCGAAAACAACAAACCATTTCCTTTATTCAAAGAGTGTCCAGAGATACATGAACTGAAGGAAACAACAGGACTAACAGAACTGAAAATGGCCTCAGTACCACCCTCGACATCTGGAATCGCGGCATCAGCACTGCACTTTGGCTCAGCAACTAGTATGGTGGCATCAGTACCACCTTCTCCATCTGGTGAAGCGACGGACTCACTACCGTCGGCCGGATCAACGTCTGTGGTAACATCAGCGCCACCGTCATCATCATGCTCATGAGCGGCATCAGCACCGCTCTCCTCCTCTTCTGGCGCTCCAGAAGTAGCATGGGAATCATCGCTCAGACGAGGCACCGCATGCAGGCATCATGCTGTCCCCAATGTGTAACAAAACAACATCAAACATGTGTGCAGAAACATCACCAAGTGAAGCACTAGGAGTGGTAATCTCAGTGAACCCTACCTGCTCAGACTTCCTCTTGAAGTTGTTCGGATTGGTTCGATCTGTGCAGGAATAGCGACCTTCCCTCTCACAATCTCCCTCATCTCCTGGCAAAACTCATCCATCTCCCGTTCGAATGTGGCCTACTGCTCAGACATGAGGCGGGCTAAGTCATCCAAGGCGGGGTTCTCATAGGTCGGCCCCTGAGAACCTGATGGGTGCCTCTGTGAAACTGAGGCGGCTGCCGTGGAGGAGGGTGAGAGGGGTACTGTGAGTGATACTGCTGTTGAGGCTACTGCAGCCTCCAAGATTGTCCCTGCTGATAGGGACGAGGACCATACTGCTCTCTCTGGTGTGATGGCTGTTGGTGTGTGACGGGAACTGGGGCTGCTGGTGAGTATCTCGTTGCTGGCCATACTGGCACCCTGAACTGGAGGTTGTTGCTGGGAACTGGTGCCTCCGTCGACCAGCGGAATCTGAGATGGCCTCGTCAGATACCGGGCTAGGGTCAGTCATACCATATCCCGTTGACATCCATCAACGGCTTCTGCTCGTAAGTGGGTGGTGGGAGTACTGCCAGGGGCTGGTCTGGTTGATACACCATCATCTAGTTGTCCTGAGATGGTGGTGACTGGACGTACTACTGTTGCTGTGGCTGGCAGGGCTCCGCCTGAACAAGTGAACCTGTCGGTACTGGGCGGAGGGCTGGGCCGAACTGTTGCTGCTACCGGTGTCTGCCCGTGACCTGAGACAGGACTGAGAATCCGTCTGTGCCTGCTGGAGACACATGATATGTTTCTTCAGGTCACTCAGCGTCTATGCCATCTGGTCGATCTGCGTCATGTCCTGGCACTGCTTTTCTCTATCAACTCGATCCGGTCTAGCCTCTCGCTGATGATGCCCATGTCGACGGTTGTCGACTCTGTTTGTGTTGATGCAGCTAACGAAGTGGAAGGATCATTATCGACCCGTGTTATCCTCTGATATGACACGGCTTGTGGCTGGGGTCTCCCCTGAGTGTAGAGTCGGGTCTAGGACATCACTGTATAGTTCTTGGTCATCTCCTCATAGATGACCCATACCTAATTCTCATCCTTGGCGAAATGCAAATTCGCTAACCCCTGCAGCTCCGATGTAAGCCCGCAGAGAAAGCACTGAACAAGGTTGGGCTTGGATATGTCGTGGTGGGGGTTCCAGTCTGTGAGCTCTCTAAACCTCTCCCATACCTCGTGGAACTGCTCATTGGGGAGCATGGAGAAGTTGCTGATCAGGGCCCTCGTTGCATTCGTCTGACCGAGTGGACAGTACTTGTTCAAGTACTCAGTTCAGAGCTGCTCCCAGGTGGTAACAAATTTCCCTAAATGCTTCAGCCAGTTGGCTGCTCTGTCTACGAGGGAGAACAGAAAAGCAATCATCCTGATGGTGTCCTCGTCCACATGCCGATCGTGGATAGTGCTGCAGATCATCTCAAACTCCTGGAGATGAAGATGTGGCTCTCGGTCGCGAGCAATGGAAACGGGGAAGAAGCTGAATCGTCTGTGGGGGGAACTTGAAGTCCCCCACAATTGTTGGAAGTACGATCCACTGGTGTGTAACTGTTGATCCGGGGTTGTGCAACTCCCGCATCGGTCTGGTTGGTGCTGGCTGGACCGGCTCCTCCGGCTGATCTGGAACACCTCCCTCATCATCGGTTCTCGGTTGATCTCTGTCTGCTCTCCGCCTCTCCATCTCTATGTGCATCTCGACCATGAAAGCTCCCTGATCCCGGTTCTGTCGCTACATCGTCTCAAGGGAAGCTAATAGGGTGTTGTTGATCGCACCCTGATCCAACACATATGTCTGCTCTGCTCAGGGATCGTCGGTGCGCTCCTCGCTGCTGGCCATGGTCTCTGCAAAGGTAATAGACCCAAACTGAGGTGCCGATAAATCAACTGTCTGCTGATCTCTTTGATCTGGCACTGGTATCTCAGAACTGGTGGTAGAAGGATGGTCAAGGGGGAACAGGGTGGAATCGAACTCGGGTTCGGAGAGTGGGTCTCAACTCTCACGAACCAACCTAGATGAACGGGCTGGAGTGTTGAAAAGCGATGCAGCCAAAGGCTGCCTAAGAGACCTCCTGCCCATCATCTTGATCTAGCGAGTGAAGGTGGATGAGATCTGGAAACACATAAGATGAGAAGACAAACCCCCGATTCACCTACTCAACACTGAGCTGAAGACCGTAAAGGTTCGGTCAATTATCTTGTCAATTTGTATTAGGTGATCAAGTCAGTCTTTCAGAGCGATTAAGCAAGCTGATGGGAATCCAATACTCCCAATAAACTGTCCTGTATAAAAGTCCGGTAGTCTGATAGGAAATCGGATGTGGCTCTATCCTAGTGTGCGGGTCACTCTCTCGCTCATCCAAACCAAACAAGGAAGGGGTTACTCTCCCCAAGACAGATTTTTAAGTGAGGTATCTTTTAGGGTAAAGTGTGTTTAGTAGTCCCAATTTTATAGTTTTTATTTTTTTAGGTATTTTTCAAGCAAACAATGCCTAATAAATTTTTCAGTTCTCTTGGTTATTTAAGTTTGAAAACAGGGGGAGAAGGAGAAAAAGCCGATGCGCGATCAAACACAATGATGCATGTAGAGTAAGAGATACGTACCTGACTCCAGCAGTTTACATGCAGGGTGATCCGCGCATAAAAGTAAAGACAGTAATAAAACTACCTATATGATGCACGAGGAAAACGACCTTAGACAAAGCAATTTCTACACGTGAAGAACAATAGCCGGGTAATCAAGATAAGTCCGGAGTCCGATCTTGGGAGCCACTCGGTGCCCGTCACAACGGATCCTGCACGCGATGTATGTGACTCCTACGGACACGTGGACTCAAGCCTAATTAAACCGACTTTTCTTGTAATTTAATTAATAAGGTCCAGTTAACGATCTATAGGTGCAGGCAGATAATTAGGGTTGGGCCTTAATTAATTACATCACAGTCAAGAAAAATCCTAAGGCTACGGCTAAATACTCGAAAATCAGATAAGTAGTAAAAAATGCAATAAAAACAAAATCGGTGAAAAACTGTAGTGAGGTCCCCCGAGCACACCGGTGCTCGGTGAAACAGACCCTAACAATCACCACAAAAGTCCAAGTGTCATGTTGGTCATGTATTATTACAAATATATAGTCTGTAGGAAAATAAACTAACTGCAGCTAATCTACGGCTATCTACGATTGTTCTACGGCTCTCGAACTCCTGCTCGCTTCCCTCGTGCTCTCCTGCGGCTCTATGCAGAAAAGAGCCACCTTTGACTTCCGCGGTTGCGTCGGCTTCCCGAAGAAAGCCGCCTCGGTCCTCAGGCTCTCGTAAGAAAAGTAAACAGAAGTGGGTCAGTCCAAATTATTATCAAAATATGAAGACAAAATGAGATGAAATATATACAAATATAGACATAAAAAGCCGCGAAAAAGCCGTGAAAGAAAATCGACTACTAAGATGTGCTCCCCGGCAACGACGTCATTCTGATGACGAGACTTTCATGATCTGGGTAAAGGTAAAAATACTGGTCGTTGTGACCCGAACCTCGAAGCTCAATCAACAAGAAACTCAAGACCACCAAATAAAATAATTAATCAAATAAGTCGAATAGCGGTCTCGCTATTTTATTTAACCTGGTATAGCGACCAGGGTCGAACTCAAGGAGTATGGATTGGCTAAAAAGCCTACGAAGTAGTTAAAGATCAAAAATAAGAGAAGAAAATATTTTTGGTGGATTTTATGGGTTTTTAAATTTTTTTTGTGACTTTTAATTATAGAGAAAATACAAATGAAAGCTAAAAAGTCACAATCAAATAATTATTAAACACTCAAAATAAGTTAGAAAATTGCAATAAAAATATTTTTGGGTTTTATAATTTTTCAAGTGTTTTTGGTAATTCTCTCAGATTTTTATAATTTTTATTTGATTTTATAAAAATGAAATAAGATAGAAAATGAAAATCAATGTGCAGTCAGAATTGAAAGGCTATTCAAAAATATAAAAATAGTCTCTAAAAATCTCAAGATAGTTTTATCAAAAAACTATAAGTAAAATCCTAACTACAAAAGAATAAATTACATTTTTTAATTTTTTAGAATTTTTAATGTTTTTTATGAGTTTGTATGGTTTTTCAATTTTTAAGCTTTTTATAAGTCCAAATACAACAAAATTTGGAAAAAAAATAAGAACACAAAAAATAAACACACCATAATTTTTTTAGAACTTTTGGAGAGTTTTTAATATCTTTAGTTGATTTTTAAATTGAAACAGTAGCAAAAATGAGGGTTTTTGAATTTTTAAAAATATAAAATCAAATCAAAATTGTTCCAAAAATTATTGAAATTTTTACATAGTGGTAAGGGCCATTTATCCAAATTTCAAAAGATTTAGAGTTTATTTGATATTTTATTCAACCAATAAAAGAGGCACAACATACAGGGACCAAAGTGCAAAGAAAACAAGTTTCAGGGGCTTAACTATAACACGTGCTAAAAATGTAGGGGGCTCGATGCAATTTTCGCTTTAAATTCAGCACATGTTCAAATCCATCATGCACAGGGACATAAATGCAAATATTGAAACTAAAATGTAAAATCATAACATTCATGAAACCCAAGCCCATACATGCAAATGTCCCAGAAAATCACATGACGAAGCACGTGCAACACAAACGGAGGGACTAAAGAGCAATATCTAAAAGTCCGAGGTACAAAGTGCAGTTTATCCAAATTAAAAACAACTACGTAAAATATTTACAGGACTCCAAAGGAAATGCAAAACTAAGAAGGGCCTAAGTGAAATTTACCCTTATTATTAAGATCCAACGGCTGAAGGGGGCTTCGTTTAAAATCCAACGGTGGAGAGCGGACGATACCCCTTCGACGATCGATGCTCCAGATGAGATCCTCAGATGGATCGGAAGGCTAGGAGCTTCCCGCAGATGAATGGCTGAGATCAGAAATGGTGGATGAGCTCGATCAAACGGTGGAGGAGGCCTCTGGAAGAACAGGTCGTCGACGAACTTCGTCCGGCCATTGCACGCGCCTGAGGGCTCCTCCGAGGCTACTAGGAAAGGTAAAAGGTAGCTGATGGTGTTCCGTAGCAGATGGGATGCTCCGATGAGGCCGGGAGGTCCTGGAGGACCCCGACGACGAAGAAGAACCTGGAGCATTGTGCTTCAGAGATAGGACCTCTAGACGAGGTCCATTTTCCTTCGAACCTGCACAGAAAGAAAGCTGGGTCGAGGGCAAACTGCCTCGACCCGGTTACGGGCGAAATGGGCGGTCAGGGGAGGCGGAGCGGAGCTCTCCGGTGAGGCAACTGTGGAGGAGAGTCGATACCCGATTCCGGGGTGAACCAGAGGGAATGGATGGGTGGAGAACGTGGAGAGGAGACTCACAAAGGTGAAGGTGCGGTCGGAAGGGGAAATGGGTGATCGGAACGTACGGGATGGTCCGGTGAACGTCGGAGGTCGGAGATCAAAAAATGGGAAATCTACGGCAGGCTAGAGGGTATCGAATCTACTTGATGGTTGAAGACGTCTGGGCTGGAGGTGCTGGTTCTCCTGGTGTCATTACCTAGATGGAGTGACGTCTCCAGAGGCTTAGGCTCGCCGATGGGCGGAGCACGTCGAGATTGGTCGTCGGACCTAGGGCTAAGGACTCCAAGCACTCGTTGCAATACCCTCCTGCACTCGCTGTCACTCGAGGATAATGATGGAGGTCACTGAGGTCGAAGACAAGGGCCCAAGGTGCGGAAAAAGGAGGCTCTAGTTCGAGCTTTATATAAGTGAAGGTCCGAGAAGATGGGGATCGGGCGTGTATTCCAAGGAGCAGATCCCTAAAAGAGAAGGCACGCGGGGATCACATATCGCTCCTTGGCAATCAGAGCCTTGGATTTGAGAAGATGGAGGGCAGATCGATTTGGGAATATTTGGAGAAATCAGGTCAAAAACCAGATCTGGGAAGGATGTGGTCCGGGGGGGGGGGTGTTGACCGGGGGTCAACAATCCCCGTGGACCAATCAGATAATTCCAGACCCAAATTATTTGTAAATTCAAAATAAAATAGAAAATGATTTTATTTAAAAATATTTACAAAATGAAAAATGTTTATTATTTTCAAATTTTTTTTAGTGATTTTTATTTATTTTTTTGAAAAATAATTATGTTATATACATAATATAATATTATATACAAGTAAAAATACCTATGTATTTTCAATTTTTATTTTTATTAGTTTATTTTTATACAATCAGCCCAAATTTCATATTTTATTTATTTACAACATAAAATTTGGTTTATAAAATAATTTTATTTTATTTTTATTGTTTATTTACAAGGATAAAATAAATAGATATAGGTACATATGTACATGGTATATACAACGATGAGAGAGAGAGAAATTATTTCTTTTTATTTTTATTTTATTTTTCTTATTTTTATTTTTGGAAATATATACAAATTATGAGAAGCACCTTTTTATTTTCATTTTTAAGAAAATAAAATATATACATGAAGGAGGAATATATAAGGTGAATGGCCCTATCTCTCTCTACTTATTTTATTTTGAGGTCAGGCCAATGCTTGGCCCTCCCTTGGGTTCAGGTCACTCAATATTTATTCTAAATATTTCCCTCTTTTTCTTTATTCTTTTTTTGCACAAAAACATGCTAATTATTGATATTTATACAAAACATGTAATTTGGTAATTTCTAATATTTACAGGAATATACATGGTGTTTTGCAAAGATTTTTTGCTAAAATAAAATAATAAAGAGTGATGAATGAGGATTGATCAGCTGGGGATAGAATCTCTGTAGAAACTCTGAGCGTAATCCTCCCCACGTAGCAAACTTCCTTCCCAATCGTCTGTGCCATTTCATGGCTCTATCCTGAAGTGTAAATGGGAAGGTCTTCAACATCAGCTCCTCCGAAGTAATATCTGAATATGTCTGAGTATCGCAGAAGTCCTCAAACTCAGATAGATGAAGATATGGTTCCTCGTGCACCTCCCCTGCAAATTTCGGCAGTCTGTGAATGAACTCCAAGTCTAGAATAAAGGGACTGAATGTAGAAGCTGACTGAGCCTCCTAGCATGTCTGGTTATCCATCATCCTGTTGTCGGAGGTATCTGAAACTCGTACCTGCTCTCGACGGTTGCGTACGGAGTGCACTCTCATCCCAACAATGAAGTCGTCCGGGTCTCGTATTAGCTCAGTCTGATCTCAATGGATGTCTAGCACAACATGCCCAGAAAAATGGTGGGAAAGGGAGGGAGAGAACGGAAGGTCGGTCGGAGATCCAACCTCCCTCGAAGGGGGGACTGGAATGATGGGTGTCAGATGAGAAAGCCGGAAGAGTCAGCAAGAAAGGAGGGAGACCCATCATCCAGGGATAGAGAAGAAGAGGAAAATTGAAGGGAGGGCGGGAGGGAAAAAGATTGATGGCTGGAAAGATAGATAGAGGAGAAGAAGGCGGATGGGATCTGAAAAATCAAACAAGATCAGTCAAGCAAACCCCTGATTCACCTACGCATGCAGAGCTGAAGACAGTAAAGGTTCGGTCAATTATCTTGTCAGATTTTATTAGGTGATCAATCAGTCTTTCAGAGTGATTAAGCGAGCTGATAGGAATCAAATGCTCTCAATAGACTGTCCCGTATAAAAGGCCGGTAGTCTGCTCGGAAATCAGATGTGGCTCTAGCCTAGTGTGCGGGTCACTCTCTCACTCATCCAAACCAAATAATGAGGGGATTACTCTCCCAAGATAGATTTTTAGGTGAGGTGTCATTTAGAGTCAAGTGTGTTTAGCAGTCCCAATTTTATAGCTTTTGTTTTTTAGATATTTTTCAAGAAGACAATGCCTAACAAAATTTTTGGTTCTTCTGCTTATTTAAGTCTCAAAACTGGGGTAGAAGGCAAAAAAGCCGATGTGCGATCAAACACGATGATGCATGCAGAGTAAGAAATGTGTACCTGACTCCAACTCTTTACATGCAGAGTGATCCGCGCATAAAAGTAAAGACTGAAATAAAATTACATATATGAAGCACGAAGAAAACGGCCTTAGACGAAGCAATTCTACACGAGAAGCACAGTAGTCGGGTAATCAAACTAAGTCCGGAGCCTGATCTTGGGAGCTACTCGGTGTCTGCCACAACGGATCCTGCACGCGTTGTTTGTGACTCCTCACGGTACGTGGACTCGAGCCTAATTAATCCGTCTTTTTCTTTGTGATTTAATTACTTAGGTCCAATTATGAATGTATAGGTACATGCAGATAATTAGGGTTGGTCCTTAATTAATTACGTCACAATCAGATAAAATCCTAAGGCTAAGGTTAAATCCTCGAAAATCAGATAAGCAGTAGATAGACGATGAAAACAAAACCAGAGAAAACCGCGGTGAGTCCCTCGAGTACACCGGTGCTCGGTGAAACAGACCTCGATAAATACTAAAAGTCTCTGAGAGTCTGAGTTTGTCCCTGTATTATAACAACACAAGTCTGCAGGAAATGAAACTAATCTAAGTCTAAACTACTCTAAGCTAAACTCCCATCTCCTATTCGCCTCGCTTGCGCTCTCCCGCAGCTCTATGCAGAAAAGGAGCTGCCTCTGAATCGCGCGGTTGTGTTGGCTTTACGAAGAAAGACGCCTCTGTCCTCAGGCCCTCGCAAGAAAAGTAAACAAGAGAAACGTGTCAAACAATTATTATAAAATATGCTAAAAATGGAATAGAGTAAATGATGAATAAATGCAAGTAAAGACAAAAGGCCGAAAAATGAAAACCGACTACTAAGCCGTACTCCCCGGCAACGGCGCCATTCTGATGAACCAAATACCGAGCGACTCAGGTAAAGAGGTATCAATGGCCGTTGCGACCTCAACCCCTCGGATCTGGACTCAATCAAGAAAACGAAAGACCACTAAATATAAATCAAGCGAATAAAACGAATAACGGTCTCTCTATTTTATTTTACCTGGTATAGCTACCAGGGTCGAACACAAGGAGCACGGAATGCGATGGCTACGAAGTAGTCGAAAATCAGAAATAAAGATTTTTGTTGGATTTTTTAAGTTTTTTATTTTTTTGGATTTTTAATTATTAAGAAAATGAATAAAGGGAATCAAAAAGGCACGAACCAACGATTATTCAACACACCAAACCAAGTTAGAAAATTCAAATAAAAATAGGTTTGGATTTTAGATACATTCAGATGTTTTTAGTATTTTTCTCAGATTTTTATGATTTTTAATTGATTTTATAAAAATGAAATCATGATGAAAATTAAAGGTACTGTGCAGCCAGAATTAGAAGGCTTATTTAAAAATGTCTAAATTTTTTTATTTAAAATTTCAAGTAACAATTTTATGATGAACTATAAGGAAAACACTAACTACATTGAAATTTCATTTTTTTATTTTTTAAGAATTTTTAAAGATTTTTCTATGTTTTTTAGTGTTTTTCTATTTTGAGGGTTTTATAAGTCCAATAGCAATGAAATTTGGACTGGAGTAAAAATACACAAAAACAAACACACAATATTTTTTTGGATTTTTAGAGGGTTTTAAATATTCTTAGTTGATTTTTAAAACTGAACAGAAGCAAATTTTTTGGTTTTTGAATTTTTAAAAATATAAAATGAAAACAAAATGGTCCCAAAAATTCATAGAAATTTTTACAACGCGGCAGGACCATGTGTCCAAATTTCATGAAATTTGAGCGAGAATTGATATTTTATTCAACCAATCAAACATTCACAGCACATAGGGACCTAGTTGCAATGAAAACAAGTTTCAGGGGGCAGACAATAACACGCTTTAAAACCCGGGGGCCTACTGCAAATTCTCCATTAATTCGAGCACATGTCCAAATAAACTACGCACTGGGGTATAAATGCAAAGATATAAAACTATATCAATAAACATAACACTCGTTATTCCTAAGGGCATACATGTAATTATTCCAGACATGTACGTGACTAAGAACGTGCAACCACACAAGGGGGCTAAAATGCAAATAAGAAAAATAGTAGGGGCTCACAGGCAATTTGTCCAAAGTGTACTATTTATTTAATAGACTAAAATAGAACAGAAAGGAATGTAGGGAAGAGGAGTGCAAATTACCCAGCCATAACGTACGGGTCACGTGGTGACAAGTGGCAGGCGGAGAGTGGTTGGCGACGAATGGCGATGACGGTGACAGCTGGCGCATCCAACGGCTCTGACAAGGTGGCGAACATGGGTCGTACCAGACCGTTAGATATCATATCTAATGGCCTGACACGATCAGATGTTGGATGGTCTCGATGCAGACTGGTAGGTGATGTCAATCCGACGGTGGAGGAAGGTTCTGGATGAACACCTCCCTGGCGTCGGGTTGAGGTGACGGATGGAGCTCCGCACGGTCAGATCTCCGGGAAGGATGGTACGACCTGGGCTAGCTCCGGCTGGGGGGGGGGGGTGGTGAGAGGCGAGCTGGGGGGTAATCTGGCTCTTATTGACCTACAAACAAAAGCTCTCGCTCGGAGGCTTGCTCCATCGGGGGTTATTGGATGAATAGCAAAGGGAAGCGACGGTAGGATGGGATTTGAAGTTCCGGCGAAATGGTGGAAGATCTTCGATCCTAATCTCGGTGATATAAGCCTAGTCAAGGTTGATCAGAGTATGGAAGAGAGATGAAGATGGAACGAGGCGTCTATCAGAGCGGCTGGAGATGATCGACGGAGCTCCGACCGCTGGGTCAGAGCCGACGGAGGACAAGTGAAGAAATTGAGGATAAATGAAACTCGGCTCGATGAAAGGTTCACCTGACGATCTAAGGTCGATCCTGAGCTCCAGGGGAATGCGGCGAAGGGGGTCGTAGCCTCAACCAAGCTGCGGCGGGCTGGGAGGCTCAAACGTGGCGGTGCTCCGGCCACATGCCTTGAGCTGCAGCTGCAGGCGCTCTCTCCGGCCACCAAAGTAAGCTTCCGGTAGCTGTCACCTAAGGGGAGATCTCTAGGGCAAAAGAAAGGCTTGCGGTGCGAGCTGAGAGGCTGGGAATCGAAGTTTAGGTTTTATAGGATGTCCCAGGTGACGATGAGGACCGGGCACGGGCACGCGATCCAAGTGAGATCCGAACTTCCGTAGGGATTCACGAGGGTCGTGGATCTAAGAGGAAGGATCGAGCGCAAAAATTGGGGTAAACAAGGATCAGATCCATTCCTAGAAATTTGGAGAAATTGGGTACAAAAACTGATCCGGCGCTGACTGTCCGGGAGGGGGAGTTGACCGGGGTCAACAAACCCCTCTGGACTAATCAGAAAATTGGATATTGAAAAGATTTGGAAATTAAAATAAAGTAGAAAATGATTTTATTTAAAAATATTTACAACATGAAAATTGTTTATTTTTTCAAACTATTTTTTAGTGATTTTTATTTATTTTTTGAAAAATAAATTAAGGTATATAGATTATATTATATTATGTGCATATATAAAATGTTTATTTATTTTTGTTTTAATTTTATTTTGTTTATTTTTTACAAATACTCTAAATTTTATATTTTATTTATTTACAACATAAATTTTAGTGTATAAAATAATTTTTATTTTATTTTTTTGGTATATTTACAAGGGTGAAATAAATAGTGATAGATATATATACATGGTATATGTACAATGTAGAGAGAGAAATGATTTTATTTTGGGTTTTCCTTTATTTTTCTCATTTTTGTTTTATTTTTAAAAATATATACAAGATAATAGAAACACATTTTTATTTTTATTTTTGGGAAAATAAATTATGTATATATAGGGGATATGTACAAGGATGAGTGGCCCTATCTCTCTCTACTTATTTTATTTGGCATTCTTCCCCATTTTGGGCCCTCTCTTGGGTTTATGTCACTCAATATTTATTCTAAATATTTCCTTCTTTTTCTTTATTAACAAATGCATGCTATTATTGAATATTAACAAATGCATGCTTATTGACAATTTAGTGTATTTACAATCATATGCATGGTGTTTTGCCAAGAAAAATAGCTAAAATAAAGAATAAAGAGTGATGAATGAGGATTCATCATTCTACCCTTTGTCTTCTTCTCTAGAAAGTGTAAATGATTTCTCATATCCTTATATCTGTTGTTGATTTCAATATATCTGGAATTTTTTCTAGGAATTATGTTATCTTCTTATTTTGTTTTGGTTTTGTGGAATAAAAATGTTTTAGCATGTAGTAGAAGAACTCATACTTAGCTCTAGATCGAAGAAGCAACATCTAATTCGTTGAAGAAAATAGAATCACAATCATTAGATTGTATCTAATATTAATGGCTCGATCAACACAATTGACTTATCGTCAGCAGTTAGATTCATTCATCTTTCAGTCTTTGATTGTTAGCATCCAATTCTTCGGGCTATGAGACATGGATGTACATGCAACGCTTGATCCTAGTCGTCTGCTCAATCCAATATGTAGGTTGTTGAAGCAAAAGCACGAGCTTCTCATGTGTTTGTTGACTCTTACAAACAAACACACGAAACTTCTCAATTTGCTTTCAGGTCCTCTTCAGTTTAGATCGTGTGGAGTGCCACGTGTGTGCTAAATTTTTTGCATATTTGTCCCACAAATTTATACTTATTCATGCACACTCTTGTACTTTTCGATTATTATGTATATACTCCTCAATAATGCTAATGGTTAAATATAGTATAAGTTTTATGAAAAATAAAATACCCAATATAAAAATAAAAAAATACTATTAGATATCTATTGATATACTTTATAATATATTAATCGGTTTTAAAAATTAAAGAATATTTTCTAATTATAATAAATAAAAATGTGTACATAAAAATTACTTGCAACTTTAAAAGACCATAAGAATTCAAATAAATAAGTAAAAACTCAAAAAATATTAGATACAGATTATACTTATATTAAAATATATCCAAAACTCAAACAAAAATATAAAATTAAGATCCTAATAAAATAAATATTCTTCAGAACTTTTAAAATCATATCAAATCGTTAAAAAAAGATAAAACTACGTACCTTATCATTTTAAAGTGTTTTAAATTGTCTAAATATTAATAATACATAGAAATATTTTTTTGATTTTTAAATTCTATACATATTAAAAATATCTCGAAATAATAATAGTAATTATTACTACAAGAATGAGTACAATTTGAACAATTAGTATAGGAGATTCAATTGTGTTGGGTTTGTTAAAATTGAGTATTTTCCGCAAATTTAGTCATATTTTAATGATATTTATTTACTCATGGTGAAGTATGAGTTGGATCACTTGCATTGGCCCAAATTAGGTTGAATAAAATATGTTGTATATTCTTTTGTTTATTTACTAGACATTGTTTGAGACAAATATTGCATGTTAAGAAGGTATCTCTCCTTTTTTGTATTTGGTTTTCCCTAGAGTATCAGATTTAGGATAATTGCTTTAAGAAAATGGTTTTTTAATATTTTGTATTACATGTAATGTAGGCGGTTGATTTCAATATGTAATTAAAATACTTATTTGGTAATATTAACTTCCACAAATTAATTATTTTTTAAAGTATATAATCGCACATTACTATAAACGTAAATTCGAAGATTTACAAATATGTCTACTCACATATATGTTCGAAAAATATTTAATATCTTTCTTATTTTGTATGTTTTTAAATATTATAAGAAATACACATGTTTCACAGCGAAAGGGTGGGATATGCAGGCCCTAGTAAAATCTAAAGCTAGATGATGGAAAAAAAATATTAACTATATATAGGATACTTTCTTGAAAATATTCTTCTATGGAAAACAAAATAAAAGAAGTATTGATACTCGCTCACTTCAGCTCCTCCAAATTAATCTACTTTGAAAATGGTCAATTCATTCAAATCTACATATTTTGATAAGGCTAAATGAAGGTTGCCCCCCAAGGGGAGCTAACTTAGCTCCTCCTATCCCCTTTTCCTATTTTTTTTTGAAATACTTCATGGAAATTCATCAGTATATCTCTATATTGTTATTCAAGTTTCGTGTGGAACAGAGACTTCCACGGCCTCCATCGAGACAATCAGTTTTTAAACGGTCACAGAATAATTGAAATCGATCATGTCTGGATGGAGGCCACAAGAGTCTCGATTTCGCGTGAAATTTGAATGACACAATATAGAGATATATTTATGAAAATCTATGGAGGTACTTTCGAAATAAAATAGAAAATTTGAGAAAATGGGATGAGGAAACTAAGTTAGCTCCCCCAGGGGGCAACCACATTTTCCCCTTTTGGTAACCTTGTTACATTCTCTTATCCAAGAGTCAGTGATTTACTACTCATTTATCATTTTATTTTTTCTCTTAAGAAACTTTGAGAAGTAAGAGAAACAAATTCTAGCTGTATAAAGATTCACTTAAAATAAAGCTACTACATGAATGACTAAAATACTATAAATTACTTTGTATTCATTTGACTTGCGTATTGCTTGCTGTTACTTTTTACTTTGACTTGTAATGTGTGCGAGTAAAGGAACTCTATAGTGAAGCTGCTTAAATATGGTGGACTTGGAAAACAAATTGTATTACTCCCATGGAGGTAGCATGGTTAGTGAAATAAACCTATAAGATTGTAAGAGAAAAACTCATAAATTGGGAAATCGCTGAGCGGTTCCAAAAATCATGATCATGTAGTACTCACTAGATCCCAATTAATTAGCAGAAAATATATTAATTCTTATTTTTAACCGAGTAAGTCCTGTGTCGACACTCAAGTACGCAAATGTTTAGATGTACCTAAGCTAGGTAATCTATGTCAAACGTGTGTAATTGTCCCCAAATTATTATTCCTTATTATGGTTTATGTCATTAGTTACTTTTTTTATTTTTAAATATTTTAAATTTCAAAAAAAATTGATATATTATTGTTTAATTGTATGATAAGTAAATGGAAAATGATTTAATTAAATATTATGTATGGATTTGATTAGTATTTATATATTATCTATAATATATTTTTTAATTTAATTATGCTTTAAATTCTATTTAATCTTCAAATTTTAATTATTTTTCAAGAAATACAAACTAAAAGAAAAAGTTTAAAGATATGTATATAAGAGAAAATAAGGGTCTTCATATATGAAATAAGTAATAAAATTATAAATAAAATGGACATAAATTTTTTTAACTTACATGTTTTTTATATTTTTTTGGTGATTTTCGAAAATACAGAATATATTGGAATATTTTTTTTGAAATTATAATTAAGTTAAAGTATAATGGGATTCAAAATATACAATTTCCCTTTAAAGTAAAATTTAAAATCCCAACTATATTTTTCATGTATAATGTATGGAATGGGATATCCCAAACATAATTTTTGAACTTTTATGATTTATGTGAAAATTTGTAAAACTATATTTTTCTAGTTTGAAGTAATTTGTATATAAAAAACTGAAAAATGAAAAGAAGAAATACCAGAGGTTTGTCTATATACATAGAAGCTACAACAAATTTTCAAATTTTTTTAAAGATAAGAATAATTAAAGAAAATTTAAATCCCATCAGCGAAGAGAAAGGAGTTTATCGATTTTTATGCATATCAAATCATGCCCAAAAATTAGCTCAAAATAGAAAATTATAGACCAATTAGAGACAATCACAGGGTATATAGAACCTCTCTAATGGTATGGTAGTAGAAGCGGTTTTTTCACGGGTCTAAAGTAATCCACACAATGCGGGATCACAATGTCGCTGAGGTGACCCGCAGAAGATCTCAAATTCAAACAACAATTAACCCACGAAAATCAAGTAAAGCGATGAAAGTGAATGTGGAGTTAAAATTTATTATAACTCTACAAAGGATGTGTATAGTGTGCAAGCAGTGTAGAGGTCGAACACAGGGAGCAGACAGGTAGAACGGGGCACTATGAATGCACAGAATGTGAGTGTGATGTATTTGTCTATCTATTCTATGTTTGTGTGGGTTTTTAATTTTATATTTTTTTTTTCGAATTTGAATTTTTGTATTTTTATATTTGGTTTTTATTTTCTGATTTTGTATATTCTTTTTATATTTTCTTTTTATTTATATAGACTATATATACAAAAAAAGAAAGAGAGGGATGAAAATAAGTAAAAATACTAAAAAATAAAGAAATAAAATGTTTTTGGTCTTTTTATGAATTTTAATAATGTTTTTATGATTTTTATAGATTTTTTCGATTTTTTGATTATTTTTAAAGATAAAAATACTAGAAAACAGTGACCTAAGTTGATGGCCGAAATTAAAATGAGGATGAAAAATATTAAACTGTATCCAAAATTCCCAAATTAATTTTAAACTAAAGACAATAAAATAGGGAAAATACAAAAACTTGAAAATTGTATTTTTAGAATTTTTGTAGACTTTTTAAGATTTTTAGGAAGATTTTGAGTTTTATAACTTTAAGAGTTTTCCTTTTGTACTTTTTTAGTGATTTTTGATCTAGAGCTAAAACACGCTAAATTAAGCAAAATATATTTTTTTGGAAATTTTCTGAGGTGATTTTAAATTTTTTATGGATTTTATAATGCAAACAGTGCTGAAAATGCATATTTTAAAATTTTTACAAATATTAAAATGCAATAAATATGCAATAAAAATATGGCGTGAATCTACCATGCAATAGGAGATTATGATGATTTTTGTGGATTTTTTAGGTATTTGTAGATGCATGCAATAAATACATACAAACAATGGAAACTACATACAGGCAAGGGTGATGAATCTATGATTCATCACTCTAAAAGTTGAAAATGGAGCTTTGTTCCCGAGTAATTATATGCATATTTCTACTTATATTGCATAATTAGCATTCATGTATACATTGATAGCATCTGCATTTTAGCAATTTTATTTGCATAAAATAAGAAGCCATTTCACTTGTAAATATTCACCTGTATATTTGATAAAATACCTTATTTGTATATATTTTATACTAACTCCAAATACAATAAAATCAACTCCATAGTGTATATATTACTAATACTAATTAAAGAAAAATCTCGAAAAAATACTAACTTGTAAAATTAACCAATAAAACCCCAATCCAAGTCTGAAGCTGTGAACCTTAAAATGCACATATCTCTCTCATACAGTGTCCGATTTATGTCTACTCACTTTTAAAGTAATATAAATTCAGAGACCTTCGAAACAAGACTAATTTCATTAAAATCGGAGCTCGTATGCAAAACTTGGGTTTTGGGCCCCTTTTGTACATTGTACATAATGACCGTTTTACCCTGTATTTTATCTTTTTATTTTCTTCATTATTAAAAATCCAAAGAAAATAGATTAAGTTGTAAACAATCTTTTCATATTTTCTCTATTTTTATTTTGATTTTTCCCTCTCTTAAAAATGACAAAAAATACAAAAGATAAAATGTGGTATTTCATATCTATAAGGTACCACCCAAAAATACAATTTTGTATAGATGATTTCCTTTGACTTTCGGCTCTTCACGAAAGTTGTAGATCTCGTCGAGATGAGAAACTTTTGTGTTGACCACTTTTTGATTTAATCCCTTTTGTTATTTCTTTTTGATTTTCTTTACATTTAATCTTTGAATTTTCTGGGGAGCGACATGTGGCAGCGCCTGGAGCCGCCACATGTCACCCCAATTTTTGATTTTCGGATTTAATTTTTATTATTTTCGTATTTTATTATTTTATTATTATTATTTTAATTATTGTTATTTTTAGTAGCCTACTTATTTTATATTATTTTTCTATTATTATTATTATATCCCCTTTTACCTCTTCTCCCTTTTCTTACTCCCCACTCCAAGCAAATAACTCCCCATCTTCTCCACTTTCTCCACCTATTTTCTAACTTCCCCCTCTTCTTTATATTCACCTCATCTTTTCCATTATTCATCATCCGTCATTTTCGAGAGAAGTGAGGTCGAGCCCCTTTAACCTTCAGGTGACAGCTGCAGGAGACGAGTCGAGCGACGACAATCACAAGGCGAGATCCGCGGCATCACCATTGCCGCGTTGCGAGATCCAATTGGACTTGCTCAGCTTCGGAGGCTGCCATCTCCTTGAAGCGACAATCATAGGAGTCGAAGATATTCTCCTCCTCCACAGGCGACAACATCCACCCATCACAGGTAAATCTCTCTACTTTTCCTCATCAATTTTTATCTAACAATTTTGTTTCTTGTGTATCAACATCACAATCACCATATCATAATTTCACCATCATCTTATTCAAACATTCACAACCTCAACCGGAAGCCGCATTCCGTAGCTCCACCTTCGACGAATCACAGGTAAGTGTCCCTCAACTTTTCCTTGTCATTTCTTTTATCTAATATTCTCATTGTTGTCATTCTGAATCGTAAAAAAACACAATATCACAATCACCATCACAAAACACCAACCCATAATCATTGTTTTTTACACCATACATCTCACACACACACAAATCACTTCATTTCAACTCTGCATATCTTTCCCTGTTAAAAAAATACAAAACAAATATATTGCAAAAAAAAGAAAAAAATAAAAACTCCAGGTGCCCAGCAGCCCCCTGCCTCCGTGCTCCACGCTGCCGTCCCTCCACGGCAGCCACCATCGGTCGCCATCGGCACCGACCACCTCCGCTGCACCTGCAGCTGCCCGCGCGCCACCCGCCTCCTCGCAAGTCCACCTCGACCCACCGTTGGCCGCGCGTGACCGCGCCCCACCTCTCCTCCACGCGCCAGAGACGTGGGCTGCCGCCTCCCAGGGCCACCGCTCAGAGACCCCGTGCTGCCCACGTACCTCCTACCTGCCACCTCCAGCGCGGCACCCCGCACCTCCTCCGTCACAGCGCTCCGCCTCACGCGCCTCCCGTGCCGCCCGTCCACCAACCAGGAAGCCGCGTGGCCACGCGCCTCCGCCTCCTGGCCTGCGCGCGTGCCTCTGCGAGCCCTCCAGCCGTGCGTCCTCCTCCGCGAGCAGCCCCGTGAACATCTGGACACCGCGCCTCCATCCCAGGTCGTCGCCCCGTTTCACGCCTTCGCAGCGGGCGACCGCCCGACCTCCATCTCCAACACCGCCAGCGCCGCCCCGCGCGGCCGTGCCCCTCCATCCCGGACCGCCGCCCCTCCTCACGCCCCTCGCGCCGCCGGCTGCCGATCGTGGAGCCCCGCGCTGCCGCCGCCACGCCTCCCGTGCCTTCTGACCTAACGGCTTCAAGAAGGTCTCATTTCAATTTATTATTATATTGTGAAAATTTTATTTAGTACATTTCATGTTTTAGTATTTGCAGAAAAGTCCTTGTCCACATTTCAGTTCATTCATTTTGATTCTATAATTGCACGAATACCCCTGCATTGTCATCTTAATTTGGACAGTTATTTAGCATCATTTTATTCAATCAAAAATATCATTTTGTAGAGAAACTAATTCTTTATCTTGTGACTATTTATTTGCATTTTTGTGAGCATCGTATTATTTATTAAAATTCAGAGATTAAAAATTAGTGATATTTTGTCCATTTACGCTCTGAAATTTGCACGTAGTCATTTGTTGCTCCAAAAATTGTGAAAAAATTTGTAAATGATGCCTTTAAGTGTTCTTTGATTACTATACAAATTTCGTCCAATTCGGAGTTGTCTTGTGTGTAAAATAAATTCTTGAGTGATTTCTGTAATTGATTTTTAGTTAGTTCCATGAATAATATTTTTTAGAAATTTCAGCTCTCCTGGATTATTTATTGAAATATCTATTTGAGATAAATCAATCTCTAGATAATTTTACTTCGTGGATTAATTAGGAATTAAATACCCGCAGTCGCTCTATTCTCAGTAAAAAAATTCATAACAAAATCATAAAGTGTCAGAAAATACTAAAATATTAATGTAGCTTCATTTCATCGTATTTAACTTTCAATAATTTTTCATAATTTTTGCATATCATTTGCGAAAAATTGCGTAAAAAACCCGAAAAAGTTTGTATTTTCATGTGTGCATTTTAAACCCAAAAATTCCAAAAAAACATTTGCGTTCATTCATTGGATTAGGTTTACACGAAAAATATAATTTGGCCAATTTGAAGTAATTTTATATTAAAATTAAATTTGGCTAACTTGTTGATTTTCTTAATAACCTATTCCATTCATATATTGCATTTTGCATTTTATAGCATAAAAAAATCAAAAAAATATACCACTTGGAAAACCGCAATCTAATCACTCTAACTTGATCCCGAGTTGTTCCTTTGCCTCCTTGAGTCGACCCTGGGGCTTGCCCAGGCTAAATAAACATAAAACGCGCGTAATTTCATTCGACGATTAATCGATTTGTGCGGTTATTTTTGATCGATGCGGATCTATCCGATTGCAACGAATAGTCAATCAGACAACATAAAAGGGTAGGTCAACCACGTTCGTCAAAGGGGTATAAATGTAATTAAGCAAAACATCCAGGGCACGAATGTTATTTCCACACAAATTTATAACTAAATAAAAACTTTTCAGGAGCAATAATAAATGCCCGAAATCCACAAGCCCTTCCCGCAAAATTGCCAGGGTCACGTGTACTGGACACGTGACCTGGCAGGGATGAATCTGCTAATAATACCAATCTAGGGGATTTTATGCAAAAGTGCCTGAAAGTTATCACTGCAATTGAAAGTTTTTACACTAAAGATAAATAAGAAAAGACCTCGGGGGTCTTCACGCAAATTCCTGCGCGTCACGTGCCGCACGCGTGCTGACGTGGCTGGGGACCCGGATGCAATTCTACGAAGTTCGAGGGCTTGTTTATAAATATTACAAAAACATTAAAGCGGCAAAAGAAATCTTCAACACTATTTACTAAATACAAAGATGGGGAGGGTTAAAATGCAAAATACCCTCACCCCAAACGGATCGGAGGGTCGCGATGTATCCACTTAAACATGTGTCCTCGCCTGCTGTAACGATGCTGATTCGCCTGCAACGGTCTAGATTAAAAGGTCGACGAAGATCGGACGGTGCTGGGCTATGAGATTCGACGGCGTCTGGGTGCGTAGGAAGAACACCGGGGATCGGACGGCACTGGGCTCTCAGGAAGAACAGGGCCGAAGCTCGGTCCCTCCGAGCTTCGATCGGTAAGGGCGTGTGCTCCAGACCTCCAAACCTGCAGCAAAAATACCCACACGCTTCCTGGAGAGTCCCTCGAACGACCGGCGACGTCAAAATGGCGGGGGAAGCGCCGGTGGGCCACCTAGGAGTCGAGGAGGAGTTGCGGCCCCAGGTACCTCGTATTCAACAAAAATCGGCCCCCAAATGGGGGTCTTAAGCTTCCAGGCCCTGCAAAGTAAACTCAAACGATGAAATAAGGGTCTTGGGGGATAAGTAGAACAGTGGTGGATGAAGGGATGTCGGGCAGAGGTTTCACCCGGAGCGGGGCTCCGGCGAACTCAAATGAGCACGATCGAGGCGAAAGCATGCGCTAAAATCGAAATAAATACAAGCGGGATATGCAGAAGTCGAAACTAATAGGAAGATGGAGCAAAAACACCTCAAGATGGTCGGAAAGCCACGAGATAAACCTCAACACCGAAGGACGATGGAGGTGGTGGAAGCTCCTCCCCGGTCGCCTAACCTCGCCACTCGATGGTCGGAGAGATCGCTGTCACCTCTCTCAATCCTGGGCCAGTAGGAGCGAAGCTAGAATGGTCAAAGAAGGGGTTCCAGGGAAGGAGGGAAAGGGTGCAGTTTTGAACAATGGTGATCAGGGCTCAAAGATCGAGGCACCACAACGATCCAAAGTCCGAAAAAATGCATGGGCGTGAAAGACCATATATCTAGGAGAAAAGGTCGTGAAGACTTTGACATCAAAAGATGCAAGACAAAGCCTCGAAAAATCCATGAACATGGGACAAAACACACTTCTGACGCAGGCCAGACGTTGGGCAGAGAGTTGACCAGAGGTCAACTCTTGCTTCCCCCTGCTTGGTCCACGTGGACCAATTAGGAAAAAGTCTGGGGAAAAAGCTTGTAAATTCAATTAAAAATAGATAATGATTTTATTAATTTTCGATTATTAAATATAAAATGTTTATTATTTTATAAAGCATTTTAATAATATTTTTAGTTATTTTTATGAGGTATAAAAATATAAGTTACCATTTATACCCTTTATAGGTATCTTTATCTATATATTTAAGTATTTTATTTTTATTTTGTATATTTAATAAATTTATTTTGTTTATTATTTTATAAATTTATAAAATATTTTTATACACTTAAAAGTATTGTTATTTTATTTTTCTGGAGTGTTTTATACACTTAATAAAATAGAAGAATGAATTATATAGGTATATGTACAGGTTTTATACCTAGGTATTGTAATACAAGTGTTTTATTCTTGTGTTTTATTTGTGTTTTATTCCTGTTTTAATGTACATATATATTATAAGTAATATTTACAAAATTAAAAAAATGTAAAATTATAATAATAATAAAATAATGAATAAATAATAAAATGAATACTTTAATCTGTACAAGTATACAAGTGGGGTCCAAAACTCAACTTTCAAACCGTAGCTCCGCCAAATACAAAACCACAGCCATTAGATAGATTATTTCAAATTATATACAATTAAACGTGAGTTTGATGCATTTCGAGTTTTTATTAGGGAGATACAGGTCTGAGAAGTTGGGGTTCTGGAATCTTATTCAGATCATAACTTTTTATCTATATATTATTTTCGAGTGAAATCAATTTTGTATTTTTCTATGTTTAATTATCTACAACTTTCATGTAAAAAGTTTCTTTATTTGAAGTATAAAAGGTGGAACCAAAAATAGGTCCCAAAATGAACAAAGAATGAATTAAATAAAATGTATTTCTATTGTATTTTGGCCCTTATCTCCCCCTATTCCTTGTCGACTTAGTCATCGAGATGCCTAGGTCTCGGGGTTTCGGGTCATAAAATATTTACAATATTTATTATTTTTCTTTTCTTTTCTTTATTCTATAATTTTAGCTTTAAAAACTGCATTTTATACAATATTTACACAATGATGCATGGATGCCAAAATGCATGAATTAACGCCATTTACAAGCATTTACTAGGGTTTTTAAGGCCAAATGATAGAATAAAGATGATGAAACATAGCTTCATCATCCCCCTATACTTGCCTTTGCTAGTCCCTAGCAAACACTTATGCAATAAGTGCATAAAAGAATAATAAAGAAAAGAAAAAGAAGAAAATTGGATTAAGTTTAACAATCAAACTTGTCTTCACAAAATCAAAGTTTGGAGCTTAAGTCGGACCTTTGGGATTTTAGTGCGGGTGGAACCTTAATGAGAACCAGATTTGAAATCCAACAGCCTTCGAGAATCCCAAAACTCTGCTCAAGTCTCCTCAATAGCCAGGTCAGAAATATTTCAACTCATACGCAAACACTTATGACTATGAATCTGACTCGTATAGTGTAAGTGATGGTGGCTCTTCCCAACTGAAATGACAAAGAGACTGACTTCTCCAATATGACAACCCAATGATTCCCCAGTCCAACAACTCATTCCTCAAGGCGCAGGGTATTTTCTTCTGAGTTCAAGTGGCAACCAACCCAAGAGGAGGGGTGAAGAGAAGAATGGACGGTAGCCAGTGTAGCTACCTATCCTAGGATGCAAGACCAGTGTAGTCAAGTCATCCAGCTGCAGGCTCACATGATTTGACTTTGACTCAAGCTTGCTTATTTGACTATACACATATGTATACTCTGGCAGGCATTTTTATTTGTGTACAGGCCTGCCCACTTTTTTGGAGTTTTTGTTTTTTGCATTTTTTGTATTTTCTTTTTTTATTTTTTTATTTGAATACTATATACAGCAGCATTTACATAGGGAGTTTTCCTCTTGAGCCAGTAGACTATCCCTCTTTTGAAGCTTTATTGCAACCCACGATCTCCTATCCTCGAAACTCATCATTACTGGATGAGTTGGGGTGCACTTCCCTCCCTAGAGGAGGACAAGTGTTTCCACTTGTGTGCGTCTCATATCGGCAAAGCCAACCCCCTCACCACTCCAACTGAGTTGAGCCAAGTGAAAGGTGCAGGTGTCCAAGTTAGTTCATTATCAACAAGAGTCGTGTGTGTGCTCCGAAATACTCTATTAGGCGGTCAACAATCCATTGAACCAAGTCTCATGATTACCAAAGAATTAAGTTAACTAGACCTGAAGTACCTCAATTCCAGTTCCTATAAGATTCCTGTTAATTAGGTAGATTTTAAGGTCCAACCAAGCTCCAATCTTTGGATTTTACTTAGACTCGTTCAACTATCAAACTCAATCCGAAAAATGCTCATGCTATGCAAATGCTATGCAGAAAATATTTTTGTGATGCAATTTTCAAAGATTTTGAACTTTTTATGGGTTTTTGAAAAGATGATGCATATGCAATTTTTGTATTTTTCAAAAAGGTTTTTCACATGTTTTTGGTATTTTAGTTTTGCAAATATTTTTGGGAATTTTGAAAACAAAAGGTTTGGCTAAAAATGAGGTACAAATATTTACACCGGGATGCATCTTATAGTTACAAGAAGTGGATTTTAAGAATTTACAAGGGTAAGTGGTCAATTTTATAAATATATATATATACATAGTGATTTTTCTGGGTGTGATGTATATATTCCTCAAACTTATTTGAAAAGGTTTTTTCAAATAATTTTGAAAACTATAGTCCAAAATATTTTTTACAAACAGTTTTTACAAACATGTACACATATTTGAAAATCATTTTGCAAAGGTTTTCCAAACAGTATATATAGATTTTTCAATTATTTTTGCAACCATTTTTCAAACCATTTACAAATAATTTTTCAAACATTTTATTTCACACAAAGAAAATAAATTCTACAATCAAAATGTTTATACAGAGGTTGAAATCATGTAACAAAATGTTTTCCAAATAGTTTTCAAATGATTTTCATAAGTATTTTCAAATTATTTTTCAAACATTTTGCAAAAAAATATTTTCACCTAATTTATTAATCAGTAAGTACAAAAAGAATTTGAGGAATAATCACATCTTTTTATTAAATGATTTTAGTAAATTTTATAAGTATAATTAGCCATAGTTATTACTAAAAATATGAAAGTACGAGTTATGGCTAAAGTATATACGTAGTTTATACGACCCCCCTATGCTTAGCTTGACCTATGTCCTCATAGATCAGAGAGAAAAAGAAGACATAACTCGTACTAAGTATAAAAAAGTCTAAAGAATAAATGAATAAGAGATGAACCAATGAGAAGTCGACTGTCCCCCTATACTTAGGATCAAATAATCCTAAGTATAACATACTGTACACAAAGCAGGGAGGGTCAAGGGTGGGAATGAACAGATCGTACTCGGACTGTCTCCCCCTATACTTAGGGTAAGATATCCCTAAGTATAGACAAGAAGAGGAGACAATGGAGAGGATCAAAGAATAGAAGCACTCGGGGTGCTCCCCCCTATACTTAGGACAAAGTACGTCCTAAGTATAGAAGACTGACAGAAAGGGGCGACACCTTTTCGGTAGATAGAGGAGATAGAAGAGGAAAGAAGAAAAGAAGAAAAGATATCAACAGATGTCAGTAGATAGAGAAGAATGTACGCATCACTCGGGTAAAAGAAGCCCTAAGTATAGGCAACCACAGGAGTGATGAAACAGAATGATGAATGAACACTCAGCTCGTCCCCCCTATACTTAGGACAAGGTACATCCTAAGCAAGGCAAACACGAGAATGGGTGGACGAGCAATACGGGAGAGAGGCAGAGGAGAACAACACGAATGTACAACAATATGGATGTACAGAGGGTAAAGAAGGTCGAAAGCGAACCTTCTTGCGGGACTGCTGAGGAATGGATCTCGTATGGTGCAGGTCGACATCGGGGTCCTTAGATGACACTAACCGATCAGGGTCAACAAGGTGGTGGTCCTCAGTGGCCCTAGGGTGTGAAGGCACAAACGGATCAATGAAAGAAGTACGACTAGGTCCGGCCTTGGGAATCTCGCTAATATCGAAATGGAATGGGACGAACTCATCCTCATCGGAAGTAATGTACTCAGTGTCGTCCTGCGAGGTCTCATCTAGATCAAAACCAAAAGGAACAAACTCATCAGTGGAAGTAGTCGAACTCTGTTCGTCCTCAGTAATCTCAACCGGATCATCTTTCCCATCAAAATGCCCGAATTCCTGGATAAAAGCAATCAAATCAAATGCGGCCTTTGTCTCATCAGTGTCTATGTGAACATGAGCTGATTCATCAGTGAAAGTAGTTGAGTCATGTCCGTCCTGTCTAGTCTCAGGATCTGCCCGCCGCACGATGGTATCAATCGTGTAAATCCCGTGGATGTCATCAACACAACACCAGTCACAGGAAGCAGAAACTCCAAGGTCTATGCTTTCCGAGCCTTCCTCCTTGGAGAGGAATTCTCAGGTCTCATTATCGGTCATAAAGAAAGTCTCTCTGATATCCTCATAAAGGTCATAGGCCTCAGGGTTAGCCAAGATAGGTGTGGTCGCATCAGGTGCAGGTCTCTGGTCAACTGTCGATGCGGTGATCAACACTTCACTCTCATCAAAAAGACGGAAGTGAATCTCTCCTGATCCGTAGTCAATAACGACCCTCGCAGAGGCGAGGAATGGTCGTCCCAGGATGATTGGAGATTGCTCCCCTGTGGAGGTCTCCATGGGCAATACGACAAAGTCAACATGGTATCTCGTGCGCTGAATCGATACGACAGTGTTTTCAAGGATACCCTTCGGCCTCTTGATGGATCCATCAGCAAATTGAACTATCATCCTGGTTTTCTTGAGAATTCCTAAGTGAAGAGACTATACCAGCGAGAAGGGTAATATGCTAATCGAAGCACCACCGTCGAGGAGAGTGTGATCACATGTGTAGTCAGAGATGGTGCAGCTAATGAAAGGTGTGGCAATGTTCATCTTCCTAGGAATGGGACGATGTGTGATGGCGTGGGCAGTGGCCTTGGTCAAAATATGACTCTCAGATCTGCTCCTCCGCTTTCTCTTCTTGGGCACTGAACTATCTAAAGGGATAGCACCTCAAAGAGTTGAGGAAGTAAATGCTAGAACTACTTGCACTTGTGCATCAGTTACGAGAAGTTAAGTGTATGCCAGATGTGTACAAAAGCCAGATATCTACCATGCAGTGGGAGTAGTAAACTGTTACTGATCCTACTATGGAGAAAGAACACTTGATTGCAGTAATAACGATATCTTCAAAGATGACAAGGCTTTAGAGATGGTGATATCTAAGTCTTATCTTCAAAAGCTTAAGACTTTATAGATAGAGATCTAAAAGGTCTTAATTGTGGATACATTGAGAGATAGTGATCTCCCAGAATAAGGGTATTCTGATAAGGATTACGAAAATACTGGTTATAATAGTTATTGAGCAATAGTGTCAAGGACACTATAACTGCTTTGACTAGATTGAGTATTGGTTGCATTAGATGCAACATTCGTATTGAATGCGAGCACTGTTGTCTAGGGATATGTAAGTGCCGTAAAAGGACTTGGCATAGTCTTTTGAGAACAGAGTGACTGATCAGCTTACCTAGCTATTTCTAAATAGCCTTTGATTGTCACATGAGTGTGGGTTTAAATGATTAGCCCATTAATGGCTCTTTGGGCTAGTGGGAGATTGTTGGACAAGTGAGCCCACTGCGAGCCATTATGCAATAAATGTTATTGCGAATGTCATTCCCTGATCTGAAATGAAGAATAAATAATTTGCATAATAGGTCCCTCTGTACAATTAGGGTTATGTACCATGGTTATCTTAATGATCATACAGTTGTTGATTCAATAATTGAATCATAGAGGCTGGTGCTTGGATGAATATCTAAAGGGTTAGATTGAGGACTCATCAAGCATCGTCAAATTATTGTTAAGATGTGATCTCCAGCCTGAGTAAGAGATGGTAATCCTTTCTCACATAGGTTGATATCTGACCGACCTCTTGATGCAGGTCCTCTGCATGGGAATAGAGATTCGGAGGTGTCAGATTAGTTAGGTCAATGGGTTGACTTAACGAGATCGAGATAACCTAAGTTCTATGTTGAATGCTGTCACAACATAGGCACACATCCTCTGACCGGAGACATATGTGTTACTATATGTCTGAGTGTGTACATTTGGCAGACCAATAGGTTGATGACCTAACCAAGGTCTATACACCGGCGCGCTGGTGTGCATATAAGGGCATATGAGTAATACGATCTCTCAAAGGGATCATACAAGTTCATTACTGAACCGGAAGACATGAGCTCACTCATGACATATTGGGAAGAATCAAATTTCGTACACGGTCGTCTCGCTTTGGAAGCTTAACTGAATTTGTAGGTTTGATATATACTTTTGAAAAGTATATGATCAAGACCTAGGTATGATATATGCTTTTGGAAAGTATATGATCGATACCAAATCCCAATGATCAATGAGAAACTTAGTGATCAAACCCTAAAGAAGACAGTGTAAAATTGATCTTGATCTTCTGGTTGACCATAGGTCTTCCAGTATGAAGGATGTACATGTATTGGGAATACCTGAGGGTGATGTAATCATAAACGATTGTATATCCATGACGCTTCCATTCCGAGGGAGTGATGAAACAGGTCTGGATTTTAGTGACTCCTTTCAGTAGAGAAGCAATCTGATCTTAGTCCAAGTGTTGGACATTGGTCTGAATAAGATTCAGATTCAATGAGAAGATTAGATGTGTGGTCTTGATTTAATCAAGCATCTGTGGGAGGTCCGTAAGATATGTATTTGAGATGAGATCTCAACATCCAAGTCACTATACGTGGAACAATACAATCGCCCTGTCCTTATCTCCAAGTATCTGGGGAGAAAGCACATTATTCTTGAAAAGGGTTCAAGAATAATTCATTTGATGAAATGCATATCCAAGCGAGAAGGACTTGATGATTAAATGAGATTTTATTATCAAGCATAATATGAATATGATTCATATTGTGAGAATTATTATCCAAGATAATTAAATGGGATTTAATTATCATGGATTAGAGAATGTGGATAATACTATCCATGATATATGTGTATTATAAATATGATTTATAATACATATATTGAAGAGAGGGAATTTATGTAAATAGCATTTGTTAATTAATAGTGTGGATTGGATTCACATTAATTAATTAATTGGAAATGTAATTTACAAATTAGTTTGGGTTATGAATATGATTCACATATTTATCAATGGCATGATTGAAATATTCACAAATTAATTTGGAATTAATTTGGTGGATATTTTTGTGATAATTGAGAGATAATGTAATATAATAAAAAGGAGAATTAAAGCCCCTTGTTTTTAGGAGGCAATATTATATCCATTTTATTATGATGATTAATCTCTCAACTAACTTATTTATGTTAAATTAAAAATGTGTTGATAATGTTGCAACATATATTTAATTTAATCATAAATAAATGTTGTTGGTTTTAACCAACAATAATTATATCCATTGATTTTACATGGACCAAGCCTGGCCGTTGGATCCATGTGTCCCATGGATTGAGATCCATTGGATCCTAAACTAATATAAAAGGAGGGCTAGGGTAGCCTTCCAAGATACAACATCATCTAGAGTTGTAGAAGACTACTACTGTCTCTTTCTCTCTCTCTCTCTCATTCTCGTGTGGGCTCTCTCTTAATATCAAAGTGGCCGTCCACTTTCCATATTGAGAAGGAGAGCATCTTGGCTTCACCTCCGACGCTTGGATTTTCAAATAAGATTGCGGGAAGGAACGCGGCTCATCATCGTGCCCGCAAGTGCGTTCTTTATGGATCGGATTTAAGATAGGAGGATCTCTACTTTGGGATCTCACGATCACAACCACGCTTCAAGAGATATTCCTTATACTTGTGGTTTGATGAAACAATCCGAGAAGTGTTCTCGTGATCACGTGGTTTCATCTTTAGATTTAAAAATTTTAATTTCCACCGCATCTAGCATCTAGTACGACTAGTTGCTCCGATTGCATACGATGCAATCAACACGCTTCCGTGATGCGCTTAAGGATACTCAATATCCTTCAAGTGGTATCAGAGCCATAGGTCAAATAAGATTTTGGATATGATCCATAGACCTTAGACGATTTGGTTCTTGAAAGGGTGCGGAATTTTTACTGCATTTCGATTTTCGCACCTCTGTCTAATTGAATTTTTCAATAGTGTTTAAAATGTTTGAACACGAAATTTTCAATTGGATTTGGTCCCCATTAAACAAGGAAACCATAGGACTTGAGTTTACTAAATTTGGACTTCATTTGCTCAAGATATGGCCTTTTGAATACACATGTATTCACTGTTGCGGGAACTGCGGATTTAAACGTGATTAATGAGATAATTACGATTTTAATCCACCTCGAAATGCGTGAATTATAACTTGGGTTCTTTAATAAATCAAATAGGCAATCTTTGGAAACTGAGTTTGCATTTTTTTGGATTTAAATTGATCAAGATAAGTTAATTTTAGTGATTAGGGGTCACTGCTGGAAATTAACATTTTTTGATCTTGAACCTTGTGATAAGTCATTCAATTATCATGATGAAAATTAATTGTTAATTTTCTGGAATAATTAGTGATAAATATTTGTGAAATATTTAAAGAGATAATTATTTCATTGAATGACATTTGCCTAGACCATAATGATGAGATAATAGATCTTGATCATTGGTCCATCAACAAACATTGATTTCATGAAAACCATAGTTTATCCTACAATAGTTGTAGGACAACATTTACATGAAAAACCCTCTTGCTTGAATAGCATTGGGTATTTGTTTAGCAAATCTCCTTATAATATAATCAAAATTGTTTTGATGTATATTATATGGTATAATTTCGGTTGAAAAATCGATGAGCACCTCAAAGTACATGATGATCTATCTGGTATTATCCTTTCCCGAGGTGGATGTGGTGCCTAGTCGGAGAGAATTGGGGTCACGGGTTGCAACGTATGTGGTCCGTTTTACTCTCATCGGTACTGGCCATGACAGCGGGTAGGGATTGTATAATGCCGGAGAAAGTCGATGTGTATTTTTCTAATTATTAAAATTCGAATAATACGTACTTTGAGAATATACCTACTATTCAAGTAAAAGACATGTTTGTTGATTGATGATTGGATTAATGATTAATTTAATGTGATTAAATCAATTATATCCAATAAACACTCTATTATGAATAGATGTGTATTTCCCTTGGAAGAATTAATTATGTGAATATGATTCACGATAATTAATTACAATTTGAATATGAGGTGGAGGATAACATAAGTGACATCCATGGTCTCCCGTCAAGGCAAAGGATTCCGTCGCCAGTTGTTGTATATAGGAGATGCCTGTCCGAAGTGACAGATCCTATATATGATTTAATTGGATCGGGTTCTTTGCTTGTCGAAAGAGTAAGACCGTATACGTAGTGACCCCAATATCGGGTCCTCATATTATTGAGGCGATATTGGATTGCGTATAGCGAGTATTAAGCATGTTGACGATTGGTTCAATTAATGACGGGTCAACATTGCCTTAGGGGTGGTGGGCCCGAGTGTTAAAGATCGAATTGAGAAATGCAAGTTGGACTTGGAAGGCGGAATGTGTTCCCGCTTCTTTTTATCCGAGTTGTAGGTTCTCATATTATTGGGATGCAACAAAGATAGGAAAGAAGATCCCAGATCTTGCTAGAGATATAATGGTAAGAATATCTCTTACATTGAAAGTGATTAAGGGAATAAACTTTCAGTGCTGACAAGGCAAGACAACTTTGATATAAAAATTCCTAAATCAAAGTAAAATATGTATATATTATATATATACCCTTATGTAAATTTCTTATTTCAGATAATCCTTCATTAAACCCACTCAATGTTATACTCAATAATAACCAAATATCTTGGATTGGACTCATGATCCAGATATTATACTTGCAATTGGACACATAATGTATGTGGTTGCAATGTGCAAATTTCCTCAACATAATGAGGAATGACAATTAAATAAGATAATAAGACATCACCTTAGGGTTTGTATGTCTCTATAGTCTCGATCTTTCATCGAGTGTACTTTGGAAGTGACATGTCGATGGTGATCATAATTGTCGAATAATCCTTCTAAAATCTGAGAAGATATTCTGGCATACATATGTGCTCTAGATTTAGTCATGATTGACATGGTTCTCTGCATTATGCAGAATGGTGGCTCGAAAGAGACGATGTATTCAAAATGTTTGAACTCCTACCTGAACCAATGTTTTAAGAGTCTAGATGGATGTAGACATGATAAGTGTCATCATTCTACTGTCTATACTCTAGTCATTCATGAAGCTTCATAATATTCATATTGTATGAATTTAATGAAGCATGCATAAATGTTAAAGTTCTCTTGTATTGAAATCTTTTGAATTCAACATAAGAGATTCTTTATCTTGAATAATGGTTGTTTATAGATGAAGAGAGCACAATGGAAGTGTGGGTCGGACCCATGTAAGAAGGAAAGTCAAAGAGTTGACCTACTTCTATGACTTCCATATGACATCCAAAGAGTTGGATGAATGCCAATACTGCAATAAGTTGATGTGTTGATAGTTTGACTATCAAGTCTGTCTAAAATCCTTAGTGAAGGACTCAGATAGAGCATCAGAATAATCTACATATAATCATTGACTCTGACTTTCTTATTTCATAAGATAAAGTCTGACAATTGTATCCCAATCTTCTAATGACATTTGCAATTGGTTGCATATATATATATATATTAGAAGATTAGAAATTTGATCTTAAGGTTTAGTGGCCATCTACATGGATATTGCTGTAATTGTTGCAACAATCTCTATTGGATAGATAGACCTCATATTCTTAGTGGGAGAGCCCTTGGTCCGGGAGAATGTCTCTATGACCTAGATAGTAGAGTACACTCATTGTTTGTTTCTAAATGTTGGAAATGAACATGAATTCTGAGATAGAACTATCATAAAGAGTTATGATGGAAATATTTCAGATAGTAATCTAACATCTAGTGGACTCCACAAAATTAGAAAATTAATGAATGGTTCATTAAGATTTCTAATACTGAAAATCAAACCTTATAAGATCAATAGGAGGCATCAAGCCTTGGACATTTATCTATTGATTTGATCAATAGACTAGTAAGATATAAAATTTTAGAATGTCTAAAATTTCAAATCTTACATACTTGTGAATATTGTATTCAAAGTAAAATGTCCAATACGCCCTTCTCTGGGAATGGTGTTAGATGTCGAGGTATTCAAGATCTCATACATATTGATGTATGTGGATCATCTATATCACAATGAACATTATGGACATGTGATATCTATTGATGATTATGTATGATATGAGATTTCTTCTCTTCACTTGAGAAACCTTTGAAATGTTCAAAGATTTCACTATTTTGGTTTAGAACCAAAGTTTGAAGGAAGAATAAATGAATTTGATCTAACCAAGGTAGCAAGTACCTATTAGATAAAATTCAAAGAATACCTTATGGAGATATGAATACCATTTCTATCTCACTCGTCCTGACACACCTAAACTCAATGGAGTTGTAGGGAGATACAATTGGATCATGTGTGACGTGATTTGGTCAATGATGAATTTTAGCATAATTATCCTCTTAGTTTCCAGGTATATATGTGTAGTTTAGACTACAATATATATCCTTAATAAGGTTCCATGCATGTAAGATGGAATCTAGCACTTGAGAGTGCTACTTCATTAGGAAAATAAAGGATGGTATTGGATACCTACTTTATGACCTTGAGATTCTTAAAAGATCTCATCTCTGAGAATGTGATTCTTAGAGGATAAGACTCTTGAGAATCAAGATGAAAATGAAGTGAAGGAACTCATTTAATCTTGAGAAGATAATGAGGCTCCTAAAATGGGGAACTAAAAGGACAATTAAAGATGAAACATTAATACCTCTTCAAATGAGTTTGAGGATGTATTCCATGTGTCAGTTAAGTCTGAGAGTGATCGGACTTCATGTGATGAAGCTCCTAAGGATCATGACATGGAAAGATGGATATTAGCAATAAAGTCTAAAGTAGACTTCATATACAAATGTTGTATATGGACCCTCGAGGATCCACTTATATGGGTAAGACCCGTAAAGGTGTAAATGGATCTTCAAGATAAGAGGGAACCTGATGAGAAGGTAGAGACCTTCAAAGCTCGGTTCGTAGCCATAAGCTACACATCGGAAGAGAAGACGTTGCTTGCAAAGAGACCTGCTCTTCTGTAACCATGCTTAAACTCATCAGAATATTGCTAACATTAGCTACACAACTTGACTGTTGCATCTTCAAGATGTAAGTCAAGATTGCATTCCTCTAAGAATACCGCTCTGAGGATATTCACATGAAGTAGTACCAGGGCTTCATGTTTGGGGAAAGTAAGGTGTGAAAGCTAAAGAAATCCATCCGTGGACTCAAATAAGCTTCTTGAAGATGGAACATAAGATTTGATGAAATTATAAATGTTATGATTTCAGAAAGAATCTTGATGTACCATGTGAAGCTTAGTGGGAGTGCCATTGTGTTCATCGTGCTAAATGTAGATAATATCCTAATCATTTGGAATGATATAAGGATGATAATAAGTGTTTTATGATCTGGCTATTCCATACCTTGAGATATGATCTCAAGAATACCTCTTAGATCTTAGTTCTGAAGTTGTTCAGAAGCAAAGAAAAGAGGGTATTGGGACTGTCACATTTGTAGCACACCTTGGACATATTCCATTCTTGGAAATTCCAAGAAAGGCTTCCTTCCCTTAAGATTTGGTACTGACCTATCTAAAGGGATAGCACCTCAAAGAGTTGAGGAAGTAAATGATAGAACTACTTGCACTTGTGCATCAGTTACGAGAAGCTAAGTGTATGCCAGATGTGTACAAAAGCCAGATATCTGCCATGCAATGGGAGTAGTAAACTGTTACTGATCCTACTATGGAGAAAGAACACTTGATTGCAGTAATAACGATATCTTCAAAGATGACAAGGCTTTAGAGATGGTGATCTCTAAGTCTTATCTTCAAAAGCTTAAGACTTTATAGATAGAGATCTAAAAGGTCTTAACTGTAGATACCTTGAGAGATAGTGATCTCCCGGAATAAGGGTATTCTGATAAGGATTATGGAAATACTGGTTATAATAGTTATTGAGCAGTAGTGTCAAGGATACTATAACTGCTTTGACTAGATTGAGTATTGGTTGCATTAGATGCAACATTCGTATTGAATGCGAGATCTGTTACCTAGGGATATGAAAGTGCCGTAAAAGGACTTGGCATAGTCTTTTGGGAACAGAGTGACTGATCAGCTTACCTAGCTATTTCTAAATAGACTTTGATTGTCACATGAGTGTGGGTTTAAATGATTAGCCCATTAATGGCTCTTTGGGCTAATGGGAGATTGTTGGACATGTGAGCCCACGGCGAGCCATTATGCAATAAATGTTATTGCGAATATCATTCCCTGATCTGAAATGAAGAATAACTAATTTGCATAATAAATCCCTCTGTACAATTAGGGTTATGTACCATGGCTATCTTAATGATCATACAGCTGTTGATTCAATAATTGAATCATAGAGGCTGGTGCTTGGATGAATATCTAAAGGGTTAGATTGAGGACTCATCAAGCATCGTCAAATGATTGTTAAGATGTGATCTCCAGCCTGAGTAGGAGATGGCAATCCTTTCTCACATAGGTTGATATCTGACCGACCTCTTGATGCAGGTCCTCTACATGGGAATAGAGATTCGGAGGTGTCAGATTAGTTAGGTCAATGGGTTGACTAAACGAGATCGAGATAACCTTAAGTCCTATGTTGAATGTTGTCACAACATAGGCACGCATCCTCTGACCGGAGACAGATGTGTTACTATATGTCTGAGTGTGTACATTTGGCAGACCAATAGATTGATGACCTAACCAAGGTCTATACACCAGCACGCTGGTGTGCATATAAGGGCATATGAGTAATACGATCTCTCAAAGGGATCATACAAGTTCATTACTGAACCGTAAGACATGAGCTCACTCATGAGATATTGGGAAGAATCAAATTCCGTGCACGGTCGTCTTGCTTTGGAAGCTTGACTGAATTTGTGGGTTTGATATATACTTTTTGAAAGTATATGATCAAGACCTAGGTATGATATATGCTTTTGGAAAGTATATGATCGATACCAAATCCCAATGATCAAATGAGAAACTTAGTGATCAAACCCTGAAGAAGACAGTGTAAAATTGATCTTGATCTTCGGGTTGACCATAGGTCTTCCAGTATGCAGGATGTACAGGTATTGGTAATACCTGAGGGTGATGTGATCATAAACGATTGTATATCCATGATGCTTCCATTCTGAGGGAGTGATGAAACATGTATGGATTTTAGTGACTCCTTTCAGTATAGAAGCAATCTGATCTTAGTCCAAGTGTTGGACATTAGTCTGAATAAGATTCAGATTCAATGAGAAGATTAGATTTGCGGTCTTGATTTAATCAAGCATCTGTGGGAGGTCCGTAAGATCAGGATTTGAGATGAGATCTCAACATCCAAGTCACTATACGTGGAACAATACAATCGCCCTGTCCTTATCTCCAAGTATCTGCGGAGAAAGCACATTATTCTTGAAAAGGGTTCAAGAATAATTCATTTGATGAAATGCATATCCAAGCGAGAAGGACTTGATGATTAAATAAGATTTTATTATCAAGCATAATATGAATATGATTCATATTGTGAGAATTATTATCCAAGATAATTAAATGGGATTTAATTATCATGGATTAGAGAATGTGGATAATACTATCCATGATATATGTGTATTATAAATATGATTTATAATATATATATTGAAGAGAGAGAATTTATGTAAATAGCATTTGTTAATTAATAGTGTGGATTGGATTCACATTAATTAATTAATTGGAAATGTAATTTACAAATTAGTTTGGGTTGTGAATATGATTCACATATTTATCAATGGAATGATTGAAACATTCACAAATTAATTTGGAATTAATTTGGTGGATATTTTTGTGATAATTGAGAGATAATGTAATATAATAAAAAGGAGAAATAAAGCCCCTTGTTTTTAGGAGGCAATATTATCTCCATTTTTTATGATGATTAATCTCTCAACTAACTTATTTATGTTAAATTAAAAATGTGTTGATAATGTTGCAACATATATTTAATTTAATCATAAATAAATGTTGTTGGTTTTAACCAACAATAATTATAGCCATTGATTTTACATGGACCAAGCATGGCCGTTGGATCCATGTGTCCCATGGATTGAGATCTATTGGATCCTAAACTAATATAAAAGGAGGGCTAGGGTAGCCTTCCAAGGTACAACATCATCTAGAGTTGTAGAAGACTACTACTCTCTCTTTCTCTCTCTCATTCTCGTGTGGGCTCTCTCTTAATATCAAAGTGGCCGTCCACTTTGCATATTGAGAAGGAGAGCATCTTGGGCTTCGCCTCCGACGCTTGGATTTTCATCAAAGATTGCGGGAAGGAACGCGACTCATCATCGTGCCTGCAAGTGCGTTCTTCATGGATCGGACTTAAGATAGGAGGATCTCTACTTTAGGATCTCACGATCACAACCACGCTTCAAGAGGTATTCCTTATACTTGTGGTTTGATGAAACGATCCGAGAAGTGTTCTCGTGATCACGTGGTTTCATCTTTAGATTTAAAAATTTTAATTTCCACCGCATCTAGCATCTAGTACGACTAGTTGCTCCGATTGCATACGATGCAATCAAGATGCTTCCGTGATGCGCTTAAGGATACTTAATATCCTTCAAAGTCCTCCCGGAAAGAAGGAGGTGGACCGGCTGGAGTGAACGAGGGATCCACAAAGTCCGGATAAAAGACGCTCCAGGGGTCCATCTCGAAACAAGAGGGAAATGATCGGGAGAGCACGAAGGTCAAGTCAAGAGAGTGAGAGACAAGGCGCAAATGCACAGAAGTGATCTAGGAAGCAAAAAAACAATCACTAGCAAACTCACACAAATACAAACCCTCAATTCACCTACTCAACTCGGTAGAGACCGAAAAGTCGGTCTTTTTATCTTGTCTATTTTAGAGTTAGGTGAGAAGTCAAAGAGTTGCATACACACTTAGGGAGCTGGAATGGGATTTGGGCACTAATCCTTAGTGTGTGTGCGAGCAAGTAAAAGCGAAGACAATGAGGGGACTACTCGCCCCTATACAAATATTCTCTTTTTGATCTTTTTTAGGGTCAAGTAATGTTAGCAGTCCCAAATTTATTTGTTATCACTTTTTTGGATTTTTAGTGAGAAATACACAAACCTAACGAGGATCTATTCTTTTCAGCACCTAGGTGATCAAAATAAGAGGTAGAGGAGCGGAAAAGTAATGCAAGCGGCAAAACGATGATGAATGCTAAGGCGTAAATGCTCACCTTGCCTCCAGCACTCTACATGCAAGGATGCTCAACAGAATTGAAACCTAATCTATATGCAAATGCAACCTGATGAAATCGCCCTAGGATGAGAAGCAACTATTATCGTGAATAACAGTTTCAAAATTTGACTAAGTCCAACACGTCACTATAGGAGCATGCACTGGTGATTAAGGTGTTTGGACTTAATACTATCGACAAGAAGTCCTAAATCTAAGGGCTCAATCACACAAAAATAAGGAAACCAAAATCGGGAAACAAAATGAAAAAGAATGCGAAGAAAAATGCGAGAAAGCTGCGGTGAGCCCCCAAGTAAACAATCACTTGGAAATTAGGCTCGAATGTCCAAGTGTCCTGAGTACCTGTATTATTACAATAAAGAGTGGTCTCTCTCTCACAAAAATTACACAAATAAATACAGGAAGTAAATGCTACAACTAATGGTGGGGCTCGATCTTCAAAAATCCTCTTCGTCTCCTTGGTGCTAGGCTGGCTAGAACCGGCTTCACGTGGGTGCACATGCGCCTAGGGTAGAGCGCCTCCCTCGATCCGCGGTTCCTCGCACAAAGTCAACAAAAGAGGAGGTTAGATAGCTCAACAAATATATCAAAAATAAGGGAAATAAAAGTCGCTAAAATAGGCAAATAATCACAAGCACGAGTAAAAACCCGAACTACGCGTTGTTGCTCCCCGGCAACGGCGCCATTTGTTGAACGAAATTTTTCACGGGTCTAAAGTAATCCACACAAGGCGGGATCACAATGTCGCTAAGGTGACCCGCAAAAGATCTCAAATTCAAACAACAATTAACCCACGACAATCAAGTAAAGCGATGAAAGTGAATGTGGAGTAAAAATTTATTATAACTCTACAAAGGATGTGTATAGCGTGCAAGCAGTGTAGAGGTCGAACACAGGGAGCAGACATGTAGAACGGGGCAATATGAATGCACAGAATGTGAGTGTGATGTATTTGTCTATTTATGCTATGTTTGTGTGGGTTTTTAATTTTATATTTTTATTTGAATTTGAATTTTATATTTTTATACTTTGGTTTTTAATTTCTGATTTTGTATTTTCTTTTTATATTTTATATTTTTTATATTTTCTTTTTATTTAAATAGACTATATAGACATAGTAAGAAAGAGAGGAATGAAAAATAAGTAAAAATACTCAAAAATTAGAAAATAAAATGTTTTTTGTCTTTTTATAATTTTATACTATTTTTGTGATTTTTACATATTTTTTCGATTTTTTTTGGTATTTTAAAAGATAAAAATACTAGAAAATAGTAACCTAAGTTGCTGGCCGAAATTAAATGAGGATGAAAAATATTAAACTGTATCCAAAATTCCTCAAATTAATTTTAAACTAAAGACAATAAAATATGGAAAATACAGAAATTGAAGTTGTATTTTTAGGATTTTTGTAGATTTTTTAAGATTTTTAGGAAGATTTTAGGGGTTTTATAATTTTAAGAGTTTTCTTTTGTATTTTTTAGTGATTTTTGGTATGAAGATAAAACACAACAAACTAAGCAAAATATATTTTTTTGGGAATTTTCTGAGGTAATTTTATATTTTTTATGGATTTTATAATGCAAACAATGCTGAAAATGCATGTTTTTAAATTTGTATAAATATTAAAATGCAATAAATATGCAAAACAAAAATATGGCATGAATCTAGAATGCAACATGAGATTATGATGATTTTTGTGGATTTTTTAGGTATTTGTAGATACATGCAATAAATAGATACAAGAAATGGAAACTACACACAGGCAAGTGGTATAAATGTAATTAAGCAAAACATCCAAGACGCGAATGCAATTTCTACACAAAATTTATAACTAAACAAAAAACTTTTCAGGAGCAATAATAAATGCCAAAAGCCACAAGCCCTTCCCCGCAAAATTGCCAGGGTCACGTGCACTTGACACGTGACCTGGTAAGGACGAATATGCTAATAATACCAATCTAGGGGCTTTATGCAAAAATGCCCGAAAGTTATCACTGCAATTAAAAATTTTTACACCAAAGATAAATAAGAAAAGACCATGTGGGTCTCCACGTAAAATGCCTGCGCGTCACGTGTCGCACACGTGCTGACGTGGCTGTGGACCCGGATGCTATTCTACGAAGTTCGAGGGCTTGTTTATAAATATTACAAAAACATTAAAGCGACAAAAGAAAGCTTCAGCACTACGTACTAAATATAAAAACGGGGAGGGTTAAAATGCAAAATACCCTCACCCCAAGCGGATCGGACGGTCGCGATGATCCACTTAAACATGTGTCCTCGCCTGGTGTAACGATGTCGATTCACCCGTAACTGTCCAGATTAAAAGGTCGACGAAAATCGGACGGTGTTGGGCTGCGAGGTCCGACGACATCTTGGTGCGTAGGAAGAACACTGGGGATCGGTCGGCGTTGGGCTTCTCAGGAAGAACAAGGGCAAAGCTCGGTCCCTCCGAGCTTCGATCAGGCAAGGGCGTGCGCTCTAGACCTCCAACCCTGCAGCAAAAATCTCCACACGCTTCCTGGAGAGTCCCTCGAACGACCGACGACGTCAAAATGGCGGTGGAAGCGTCGGTGGGCACCGAGGAGTCGAGGAGGAGTTGCGGCCACAGGTACCTCGTGTTCAACAAAAATCAGCCCCCAAATGGGGGTCTTAAGCTTCCATGCCCTGCACAGTAAACTCAGACGACGAAATAAGGATCTTGGGGGCTTAGGCGAACTGGTGATGGATGAAGGATATCGGGCAGATGTTTCACTGGAGCGGGGCTCCGGCGAACTCAAATGAGCACGATCGAGGCGAAAGCATGCGCTAAAATCGAAATAAAATACAAGCGGCATATGCAGAAATCGAAACTAATAGGAAGATGGAGAAAAAACACCTCAAGATGGCCGGAAAGCCACGAGATAAACCTCAACACCGAAGGACGGCGGAGGTGGTGGAAGCTCCTCCCCGGCCTCCTAACCTCGCCACTCGATGGTCGGAGAGATCGCTGTCACCTCTCTCAATCCTAGGCCAGCAGGAGCGAAGCTAGAACGGTCGAAGAAGGGGTTCCAGGGAAGAAGGAGGGAAAGGGTGTGATTTTGAATAACGGTGATCAAGGCTCAAAGATCGAGGTGCACGAGGCGCCACAACGATCCAAAGTCTGAAAAACTCATGGGCGTGAAAGACCATATATATAGGAGAAAAAGTCATGAAGACTTCGACATCAAAAGATGCAAGACGAAGCCTCGAAAAATCCGCGAACATGGGACAAAACACACCAGCCCAGACGTTGGGCAGAGAGTTGACCAGAGGTCAACTCTTGCTGCCCCCTGGTTGGTCCACGCGGACCAACCAGGAAAAAGTCTGGGGGAAAAGCTTGTAAATTCAATTAAAAATAGATAACGATTTTATTAATTTTCGATTATTCAATAAAAAATGTTTATTATTTTATAAAGTATTTTAATATGATTTTTAATTATTTTTATGAGGTATAAAAATATAAGTTACCATTTATACCCTTTATAGGTATCTTTATCTATATATTTAAGTATTTTATTTTTATTTTGTATATTTAATTTATTTATTTTTGTTTATTATTTTATAAATTTATAAAATATTTTTATACACTTAAAATTATTTTTATTTTATTTTTCCGAAGTGTTTTATACACTTAATAAAATAGAAGAATGAATTATATATGTATATATACAAGTATTATACCTAGGTATTGTAATACAAGTATTTTATTCTTGTGTTTTATTTGTGTTTTATTCATGTTTTAATGTACATATATATTATAAGTAATATTTATAAAATTATAAAAATGTAAAATTATAAAGATAATAAAAAAATGAATAAATAATAAAATGAATATTTTAATCTGTACAAGTATACAAGTGGGGTCCAAAACTCAACTTTCAAACCGTAACGCCGCCAAATGCGAAACCACCGCCATTAGATAGATTATTTTAAATCATATACAATTAAAGGTGAGTTTGACGCATTTCGAGTTTTTATTAGGGAGATACAGGTCTGAGAAGTTGGGGATCTGGAATCTTATTCAGATCATAACTTTTTATCTGTATATTATTTTCGAGTGAAATCAATTTTGTATTTTTCTATGTTTAATTATATACAACTTTCATGGTATAAAAGGTAGAACCAAAAATAGGTCCCATAATGAACAAATAATGAATTAAATAAAATGTATTTCTATTGTATTTTGGCCCTTCTCTCCCCCTGCTTTATTCCTTGTCGACCTAGTCATCGAGATGCCTAGGTCTCGGGGTTTCAGATCATAAAATATTTACAATATTTTATTCTTTTTCTTTTCTTTTCTTTATTCTATAATTTTGGCTTTAAAAACCGCATTTTATACAATATTTAAACAATGATGCATGGGTGCAAAAATGCATGAATTAACGCTATTCACACGCATTTACTAGGGTTTTTAAGGCCAAAACGATAGAATAAAGATGATGAAACATAGCTTCATCACCCACCCACCCCCTTCTACTAAAAAAATTACAGGGTATTTTCCCTTTTTTAAAAATCTTGCAACGTGAATGCAATGAAAATCCAATAAAATATTCTCTTTTAGTTTATCTTACATGTATTTCTTAATATTTTTTTTCAACCCTTTTTAAAAAATCTTGCAACGTGAATGCAATGAAAATCCAATAAAATATTCTCTTTTAATTTATCTTACATGTATTTCTTAATATTTTTTTCAAAAGCTCAACTCCAAAAGTTTTGTACCTATCAGTGTCAGACCCCTGTTATGCCCAAAAATCAAGCCAAAGTACTCTTTTATACTTTATATCGAATAAACAAGCTCAAATGTCATTCAGTTTCTAACATTGATAAAAGCGTTCGTGTTAGTCCAAATTCTGTCCACAATACCCAAAAAGAGAGAGAGCAGGACTTCATCTTTGTAAAAAAAATTAAAATAATCCAAATCCATGCATGGAGTAAAAAGGTATAAGCCTTAGAAGTCAAGGGCCTAATGCAAATCTTTTCGGAATCAAACAGTTAGGGGCTAATCTACAGTGGACGGAATCAGCGAGGGGTGCGTGCAATTAGCCCAGCTTGGTCTCCAAGGTTTAAAAAATCGGATCGGACATCAAATCGGGTATGTGTCGGTTTTTTTATTTTTATGGTCAGATCAGTGGACCGACCAGTCGAATCGATGATGACGTCAGAAGTTAAAAGAAATCGGAAAAAATCGAACCGTTATATTGTTGGTTTGGTCGTGCGGTTCAACCGGGTCGAACCGAGTTAGACCGATATATCATAAAAATAAATACGAAAAATTTTACATCATATATTTTAAAAATTTAATTACTTTTGTCCTTCCAAATTTTTCAATAATACTTACACCCCTATTTTCAATACAATTGCATGTGTTCCATACATTTTTACAAAATCAATAATAGTGGCCTTTTATTAGTACACTTCTGCTCCCATTTTATACTAACATATATATGATATTGTGAATTTTTTAAGAAAATATAAGAGCATAAGTGAAATTGCTAAAAAGTAACGGGTATGAATGTTCTTAAAAAAACTCGAAAGTGCATAATAATAATATTTCGTAAAATTTATATACATACATATATGTGATGCAATGTTAAAACTATTTAAACTGTAAATTAACAACTCCCATTTTATACTAACATAAAGATGATATTGTGAATTTTTTAAGAAAATATAAGAGCACAAGTGAAATTGCTAAAGAGTAACGGGTATTAATGTTCTTTAAAAAACCCGAAAGTACATAATAATAATAATATTTCGTAAAATTTATATACATACATATATGTGATGTAGTATTAAAACTATTTAAACTCTAATTAACCATAAATGTGTTAATTTATTGCTTCTCATAGTATAACTATGACAACATCTTTTTCGTTTGTTATCGTTATACGTGGACAACCTCATACACAATGTAGGAAGAGATAGGCAATGCTCATATGAAATGAATGGACAAGCGATAATGAGTCATTGACACATGTGAAGGAGAAGAGATAAATGTGTACTATAATATGGGTTAGAATGAGACTAGATTATGAATATTTCTGAAAAAGTTTGTATTTTATGAGTTTATTGGAGATTATTTTTTTGTCAAAAAAATGGATGGTTGAACCGATGGTTTAGTTCATTGGTTCAATCAGGTTTAAGCGGTCCAATTGGATTTTGACTGATTTTTATTTTTTGAATAAAAACCAGATGGTTTGATCATTTTTCCTACGATTCTTGATTTAATTGGTTCAAGCGATCGGTTTGGTTCAATTTTTAATACCTTGTTGGCCACGTATTGTCTTGGCGCAACTTCATGATCGTACGTTACAATTAGAGGATCCTTGAGGGACCTTTCCGCAAGATCACCAGGCGTGCCTCTGGTTCATGCTCCGATGGTCAGATGTGCCCAGCCACGTAGATCGGACGTTGGAAGTTTGAGATATTTTCAGCGGCTGGATTATGCTCCCGATTTCGATCGTGTGGCCCAAGTGGCACAACGTGGTAGACGTCGATGCTTCACATGATGCGCAATCCAGCGGTGCGGATGGAGCTCTCTGACCTTGATCGACGGCTGCGTGAATGAGGGGTTGGGTAATCTACGGTGGACGTTCACCGAAGTTACATTATTCTCTTCCTTCCTACTATACAATTAAAACATCAGATTGGATGAAAATTGTAATGTACTTTTCAATACATTTGTTACGCATGCTTGACACCATTTGACATAATTTTATTCTTATATGTGTAATACTTGTTACATGTTAAATACACATTCATTTCGTTTTAGAACGAAACTGGTTGAGGTTAGCTCATGTGGACGTTCATCGGATTACTGTTATCTTGGTTGAGATTGACGTTTTGACACTGCCATATGGTTCTCTACATTCTCCTTCATAATCTTACTATATATTAAAGCGTGTGGGGCTACTGCTGTAGCAATTTTGCAGCATATAAATTCCATCCAACGTCCGTCGTTAATTTAGGCATAAAAATTTCGATTTTACCCTTGGTTAAGTCTCTGTTTGCCGGCCCGAAATCCACCGCCCATTTATTTTCCCTGTGAAAATTTTCAGTTTGTCCTTAACATGGTTGTACATTCTTTTTTTTTTCTAAATGTGGATATAGATATGGATATATTTTCTTTATATGAATATAGATATCTCATATCTATATGTACAAAAGGGATATACATCAATATATAAATAGATATCATCATTAATGACAACCGTATCTACATATTCATAGACATATGCAAGAGTAGTTAAAACTTCTTCATTTCGTCATCTATACGTATATAGACGCAGATGTATAGATTTTATTTGTTTTACAAATCCGGATATACATCTCAAAAAAATATCTAAAGCAAACATGAAAATCCATAAATCTTACTCACAATTGCTAAATCATACACATGAATTTTAAAAAACAACTACTAGAGTTTTAAGTTTCATCTTTACTTCAAAATCGAGTTCATATGATTTAAGGTTAGAGGAATGATACAAACAAGTACATTTCAATAATCTAAAATCAATTTGATAAAATTCTTATAATTGGATATCACGGTGTTGCTTTTTTAAAATCTACATAGGCCATTTAATTCTATGTACAATTGACAACCTTTTATATAATTTACTTAATGTTTTTAAAATTGCATAATGATAATGATATGATCATAAAATATATTATGCATAAACTCTTTGACACACACAAACATAACAAAAACAACGATAATAACAAAGTCTTTTTCCACATTAAGTAGGATTGACTACATGGATTCTTTGCCTCCATTCAAATCTATTTTGGGTCATTCTCGGGCTTAGATACAAAAAACTAAGATCCTTTCGTATAATCTCATTTCAAAACTTCTTGAACCTTCCTTGCCATCTCTATAACAAAAATTCCTTAAGCGTTTTTTTTACATATTATCCTCAATCGGAGCTACACACATAGACTTATCCCTCTAAATTTGACCATCAGTAATTTATGTTTCTCGTGTAAATCATGTGTTTCTACTATTGACTCCATGTTACATCAACATGCATTATATCAATTATGTATATTGTTAACAGGTTTCTTTTAAAATTTTGTATGTGTGTGTATGTGTGTGAGGAAAGGGAGTCTACTTTGTGAAGTAGGTAACTTACCTACTTCACATTTCATTTTTTGCAAAATTTTTTATTTTTTTCAAAAATACCACCATGGATTTTCATAATTATATCCCTCTAATATGTCATTCAAATTTCATCAGAAACAGAGACTCCTACGGCCTCCATACAGACAGTCATTTTTTAACGGTCACAGATTTGTTGTATTTTCCATGTTCTGGATGAAGGCCGTAGGAGTCTCCGTTTCTAATGAAATTCGAATGACATATTAGAGGGGTATAATTATGAAAATCTACGGTGGTATTTTTGAAAAAAAATAAAAAATTTTGTAAAAAGTGAAATGTGAAGTAGGTAAGTCTTCACAAAGTAGGCTCCCTTTACTCTCTCTCTCTCTCTCTCTCTCTCTATATATATATATATATATATATAGGAAAAACTTGAATTGAGGTGGTGCCTCATTTCAATCCCTGTGCGACAAATAAAAATACCCGTCAGATTACAATCGACGGCCCCAGTAAAAACCACCTTTAGAGAGTCGATACCACTACGACTCTATTAATGAAATTCTATTTATAGAAATTTATCATATTCTATTAATGACGACAGATATGGTGGAAATCAATTGAATTCCTATTTTCTAACGGATTGGTTATGTTCGAATTGAATTCGATGTCTTCCTAAAATATGTTTTCTTCCTTAACGATTCATTGAACCAGTATTCAGAATTTCTCGACATATCTCCTTGAAATTCAATGGAAATCGGCGAAACAGTAGATCCAGAATTTTACAGAGATAATGCACAGGTAATGTACGTTTTTCATTTCCCTTTAATAATGTTATTTATGCAAATCACGAGAAACATTGTAATTTTGGTTGAAAGACGATATGGTTCTTGAATCGAAGTCGTATTATGCTTTAATATTTTGGGCTTTTTTATTTTAATATGTGACATTATTATATTTATTATCTCCCAGTTATCTGACGGAGAGGGTGAAGTTATTGGACTCGGGGCACGAGTTGATGATAATTTACATCAACCAGGTATGCTGAACTACACAGATGTTTCAAAGTAATACAGGCCTTTGTTCATTTATATGTTGTTGCTAAAATTTTTTTCAAATTACGTAAATTATGTATATTTGGTGGTATAGTTCATTATTTTACATTAATGAACTACAATTTACAATCTTAAACATCATTTTACATTATATGATTCGATATTAATTGAACGAAGTGAACGAACTTAATGTTCGAACTCATCTGAGCTCACTGGATTACTGTCAATATTTTGTGTCATATATTGGGAAGTCTGATGAAGAATTATGTGTTTCATCGTCAAAGGAAAGCGACTTTCTTGTTTGTGAATGCAAGAATATGCAATTCTTTGGATATCCATGTAGGCACATACTTGCAGTATTGAAGATACAGAATATGGAGCGTTTGAATGAGGAATATATATTGAAAAGGTGGACAAAAACCATTAAAAAATCAGGAAATTATCCTATTTATGTGAAAGTTGCACACCAAGAAAGGTCGTCTCAGCTAAATCAATTGTGTTCGCATATTATTTCAGCTTCGGTTGAACAGGATGAGGATATATTCTTATTTGTCAAAGAAAGATTAAGTGATTTATGTAGCAACATTGATCGCATGATAAGTAACAAAGCTTCTTCGAGTTCTACAACAGTGAACAATACAAATGTTCCAGATATGATTACTGAACCAGCTGTTAAAGAACCTAATATTGCTAGAACGAAAGGAAGTGGTCGCGGTGGTAGACCTAAGGGCGTTGGCAATCGTATTAGATCGGAATCTGAAATGAGAAGAAACAGAGGCCGACAATGCAAATCTTGCCTCAAATAAAATGTTGGACACGATTCTAGGAATTATCCTAATAACAAATCTGCGAATCATGATAAATATTTAACATTCGTTGCTTATTGATATGTTTTTTTGTTCACTAATCTTTGTGTTTTATTGTGCAGTTGAAGATGAACGAAATTAAAGGGATTTGATCAAATTCTTATAAAGTAAGAGTATATTTTTTATATTTTGTTGCAACATTTTATACATCTCATATAAACCATTTTAATATTGCTTATTATTTTCCTTTTCATTCTGTTTGTTTTTGCAGGTTTGCAATCTTCTGAAAGATTCTTGGCTGCAAATGAGCTTTAACGTTTGGATGCTTATCAGACTTAGATTATTTATTTTTATGTATTTTTGTTGCTTATTGTTCTTTGTTCATTTTTTGTAGAATTCAAACAATGTGTTATTTATGTTGTTTTAGATCAGATGTATCCCTTGATATTATCATAACATAGAGTATTTCAGAGCTTTGATTATAAAGTTTACACATTTCCTTAAGCTAGTTGATTATAAAGTTGATTATAAATTAATAATGAAGAATAACAAACAATTAGTAATCATCATGCACCCATAATTACAACTATATTATTGGTTGAAAGATTGCAATTGTTAACATAATTGTTACCATAATAACGAATTGCAATTCTTTACGTAAATTTTCATTATTTTAGAAACTTGTACATGATATATAATAATGAAGAGTAACAAACAATTAGTAATCATCGCGCACCCATCATCGTGATGTTAATCTTTAAAGTATAAGAAGTTTTTGTATCATTGGAAAACTCTAATCTAACAAGAAAGTCGTTTAGATATCGAGCATTGCAATATATCTCATACTTTTTACAAATATTATCAATATTTTACATACCATGTTATTATTTTACAAATCGTTAACATAATTTACATAAAGTTTCATTATTTTACAACTATTTTCTTGACAGAAAGATTGCAATTTTCTGAAAGATTCTTTGATGAAAGGTTGCAATTTTCTGAAAGTTTCATTATTTTACGACTAGATTATTGTCTGAAAGATTGCAATTGTAACCATAATTGTTTCCACAATAACGAATTGCAATACTTTACGTAAATTTTCATTATTTTAGAAATATGTACATGATTTGAAGAATAACAAACAATTAGTAATCATCGTGCACCCATCATCGTGATGTTAATCTTTAAAGTATAAGAAGTTTTTCGATCATTGGAAAACTCTAATCTATCCAGAAAGTCATTAGTTATCGAGCATTGAAATACATCTTATAATTTTTACAAATAAGATCAATATTTTACATACAATGATATAATTTTACGAATTTTAACCGTAATTTACAGAAAGTTTCATTATGTTACAATTAACAACATTATTTGTATCATAATTGTGAAGCTATGCGCAAATACAAGTATAAATCAGTATGAGTAATAACAAACTGTTAGTATTTATCGGGATGTGTATCTTTAAAGTAGAAGAAGATTTTCGATCATTCGAAAACTTTAACACAACCAGAATGTTGTGTAGTTATCGATCATTATAATATATCTTAGACTTTTTACGAATAGATTTACTATTTTACATATAGGAATAATAGTTTACGTATTGGTGCTATAGTTTACAAACATTTTCAATATAATACAATTAGCTACATTATTCCTGACAATATTTTGATCCTATCTGCAAATACAAGTCTATATCAGCATGAGTAATAACAAACAAATTGTAATCATTGCGATGTCAATTGAAAAACTCTAACATATCCACAATGTCCTTTAGTTATCGAGTATTATAATGTATCTTATGTCTTCCTGTCATTCATGAATATATTGACTACATGTAACATATAGTCAATGCAAACATAGATTACTCGTCATATTTAAATGAAATGTTTGGTTCTAAAGAAGTTTTAAACAGAAACTGTGGAAACATACACAATTTAAGACAATTAAACAGTACATAGTTCTGACTTAAAATGAAAAAACTCTAAGATCTGTGTTTAATATGTCTTCTACCTTTGTCATTGTGTCGCCGAGTTCTCTATGTGTCCACACATTAACAACAACGAAGCTATTTCAGGTCTGAATCTGTCAATATCATCGTAGCTGAAGTCCAACGTCCTTCCTTCACATAGGTACTCCATCATCTTCATCACGTAAATCCCACAATTCAGACTCTGTGAAGGTTGCTGCGGGCAATCTTGCACGTAAATGATCTCCCAACCTGCAAGGCAATCATCTGGAATGCTGTCCATGAAGTACTCAGAGATCCAGCAATGCTGACATGTAATTAAAAAAGAATATTATTAACAGTGAATCAAAAATTTTAATAAAATCTAAACTTTAATTATCTCATACCCATTTCAATACATCCTTCTTATGTAATTTTGATCCTTTCATAGAATTGTATGAAAGGAACTTTCTTGCTTTAAAATCAGTAACAAGAAGGTGCTAATGGTTTCTTTTGTGGATAACAGTGAAGATTTTTTCCAACTCTGGCATGAATAATCTTTCATTGTATAGTTCCTCGAGCTTATCAAATTCACTTTCCGTAGCATTAATCACCAGGTTCACAAGATATTGCTGCAAAAATACAAGTAATAATACTAAATTATGATGATTAAATATATTTGATATTAATTATATCAGTAATCATAATCTCATCATTTGAAATATTGGTGTGAATACAAATGGGACATGATCATTAGTTGTGTTGTATTTATGTTGCAGCACATCTATAAACATGTCGATTATCTACAATATCAAAAACAATTTAGGCATAAACAAATATAAAAAGATAAATATTATAGATATACGTACCGTATCCTCGATTATTCTCTCGTACAAGAAGTTATGAATATCTCTTCCTTTACAACTCCGATTTCCCGGAGTGAAGTATGTGGCATTCAATCTGAGGAATTTTATTTAATTAATATTATATATCTAAAGTTAAAGATTTTTACATATAAAAGCTGAAATTTGTGGAAAATTACTTACTTGTCGGCAGGATTACGAAGAAATTCTTGGATCGTTTTCTTTGTCTGTTCTGATACTTTTTCGTAACCAACGAAATCGATTACTAGATCGCAGAGATACTGATTCTTATTCAATAAATTATATACAAGGTTAGAAACAATTAATATCATTATCATATAGAATATACAGAGTTGTGTGAGCAGTATTGAAAATATACATTATACGACACTTGTATTCAATGATACAAAAGAATTTCTTTTATTTTTTATGGCTTACCTCACTGGATGTGGCATCCTCTTGTTTTCCAATTTCTTCTTTCCTTTGCTTCTCTGCTTCTTGTACAATTTTTTTCTTCTCTTCTTTGTTTCAATCTTTTTATTATTGAGCTCTGTTGCACAGGGACTTTTCCCCTCTTTCCTCTCTTTGTAGTAGGCTGTGTGTTCACATTTTCTGATTTTGAATTGTCACCAATGTTCAGATCGAAAGAAGGCATGCCACTCTTGAGAGGTGAATCTTTTTTTGTTGTATCTTGAGATTGATACAGTGGATATTTATCACAGATTTTAAGAAATTAAATTCTGAAGTTTTTCTCCGATATCTGAGTCACTAGGTTCCAAATCTCTTACATTGACATCAGATTCATTTCGTGTTCTTGCATCCATGTCTTGATCATTGTCATCAATGTCACCTTCATCTTTATTTCCAGATTTATTCTCCGACGTTTCTTCTGATTCCAATGCTTTATGACCAAGATCAATCATATCATGATCAGGAACCATTTTTATTTTTTCCTTCAGCTCCGTAATCTCAGTTGTCAACCTATCATTCTCCTTCGTCAATTCTGAATTTATTCTGATATGTTCTTCAACTTTTTTCCTATATGTTTCACTTATTGCTTTGATTTTCTCTTTCAGCTCCTCTATCTCAATGGAAAATGCATCACACATACATGTTTTTTGTTTCTTTTTTTTACAATGTATGCACTTGAAACACAAGCATCTTTTTTTGGTCACTCATTTCTTCTAACTGTTGCTTTCCTTTCTTTTTTAAAGCATCCTGTGGTACTGAGATTGGGGTTATAATCAAAATTTCTGGTCTTCTAACAGCAAAACCATCAATTATAAACTTCTCGAAAGGAAAGACATACTCGTCTGCTCCTATCTTTACAATTTCATTTTTTTTGAAGTTGCAAAGGATGCAATATCTATATAAACAAGATAATTTAGTATTGGAAAAAAAATGAAATTACGAGTCATTCAGTATATTATTAATCATCTCAACAAGGCTTACTTGATCACAACTTATTGAAACCAATGCTCTCGAAACTCCTTTGATTGGTCCAACCCACTTCCTTATTCGTGGCCTAAGATCTCAGCTGACCATAAGGTCTTTGCAGCAATACTCCATCATCCATACCTGATACATTGGTGTTATTAATATTTATGTTTTTTATCATATAATAAAAAATATTTTCAAAGTACTCACATATAAGCAGGCAACACATCTTGTAAGGTAACCAAGTGTTACCCTTGATGAACATGCTCTTCTCTTCTGAACTCTACTCACAACGTCATTCATGTTGAATAATATCATCCTTGCTACAACACCAGACCAGTTAAAGTATCTTATCTTCAAGTGATTCTACATAGTGTAACAAATCTTTCGGAAAAGAATAAGAACTATCTGGGAAAAGGAATGTGGCAAACATCAAAAGTATCAAGCATGTAACATAAATAGAGACCGAGTTGTCATCATTTCTATTGTAGTAGTCCTCGAGAATGTTTTCAACTTCCTTCTATTAAAAATCATTCCTTCTTCAAACATTTTGTGAGATATAAAAGATTTCCATTGAAGGTGTCTTCCTCCTACTGTTATTGAGAATCCAGAGCTTGGCAGGCCCAAAATTGCTCCAACTTCTTCAACACTGAATCTCACTACCTTATTCCCAAATCTGAAATTTCTTCCTCCTTGGTATTGTTCAACCAACCATTGAAGGTTTTTCTTTGTATTTCAACATGGCTAATGTTAATTATTTTCCCAAAAGCCGTCTTTGACAGTAGTGCTTGTTGTTTGGGCGTGGGTCTATGGTTATCAATGAACTGAACAAAATATTCAATGTAGCACCTGTGTTGTACATAACCTTTGCCTAAAACAAGAGGAAAAAAATATATTTGTATTTGCAATAATCAATGATTTTATCATACAAATAAAAAACGCAATTTATATTTAAGTAAACATAAATCTTCTTACTTCTAAAATCATCATTAAGCTTCAGAGAATCCTTATCAATATCAAATTCCTTTGTTTTGATAACTGGTAGTTGTGTTCCTTCTATTCATACCATTTACCAGAGATATTATTTGTCTACAATTGTTAAAATAGTCGTAAAAATTTGAAAATGTACTTACTTTTGATTTGTTGCTTCGGCCGATGGATCTGGAGTTCCATCATTGTACCCTCACTGTATTGATCTGAGTCTTCATCCCGTACCCCCGTTGGTTCAACCAAGTTCGATTGCATCTCCTCCATCGTCTCCCGATGTCCTTCTTTTCTCCTTAGAAAGCGATTTCTCGAGTGGAGACTCTCTCCTCAATCGAATCGCTAGAAGATCGCCTGTCTTGCCGCCGTCGCCCTTATGCGGTAACTTCTTCTTGCTTAATTTCAAATTAGGTTTTTTTGTAACTTTATTATATGAATATACTTCATATTTTACTTTCCTTAAATTCGATTTCATTTATTCATAGATCCCTATTTTTGATTTATTGGCAATGTTGTATTTTTTGAAATTAAACAGGATCTTATTTTCGATTTTGACTAAAAATAAAAAGAATTTGAATTTTTAAATTTCAAATTGATTTAACTTAATCAATGAGTAATCATTAATTTGGTAATTAATTAATTATCGAAAACTTCATTTCCCTTTTTTCCTTTGTTCTTCAACCATTGTTAGCTAGTTTTTGCTTTTGAAATTCATTTCTGCTTTATCATCTCTACGTCTAAACAGATCAGTATTTTATCTTCATCTACACACTGTGTTTATTCTTCTTCATATTTTCATTTGTTCCAAATTCCAGTATATGTTTTCATCAATCTTTATGCACAATTTAAATTTAAAAGATTCATTTTTGCGTTGAGCTTTTGATTCTTTGAATCAGACATGTGTTTCTCGTAATAAATTATTCATAGCATCTGCAATCTCATTCTCTAGCGATTTTTTCCTGTTATATATTAAATCACTAATTTAATTTTTCAAATCCGTAAAACAGGAAAACATACATTGTTTATTTATCACTGCTTATGTTCTCTTTTGAAAGCATCAAAAATTACAAAGATAAAATTTTTAAAATATTATATGATACAAATATCAACATGAGAGCAGTTACCATGTATATCTTTTCATTTTATTTGTAGAATCGAGAATATCAAACCAAGAGAAATTTCAAATTGTAGAATAGAAGACAAAGCTGTAAAATATAACATGGTTTTGTAAAATATAAACTAGTAATGTAAAATAGTGGCAACATTGTCAATTATTTAATGCAAAATGTCAGAATATCTCAGTAAAATACCCTTAATTCTTGTAAAATAAATTGTTCATTTGTAATATATTATTATACAATTGTAATTATATGTGATATCAAGATTATGAGAAAATAAATATACATACGTATACGTAACGTACATATATTAATTGAGATATACATTAACAGAATATAGTAGCCTTTAGTAAAATATACAATTTATACGTAAAATATGATAATTGTTGGTAAAATTGTTTAAAAGTTTGTAAAAAATGTTCTCCAGTTATCATAATATCATTGTAAAATATAATTCAAATTTGTAATTGTCGTTTGTATTGTGTAAATTATAGATATATAACGTAATTCATATTTCCATTTCCTTATATCTAAATTTCCCATTTTGTATATGCGTATAGGAGAGTTTGCAATGTCTTTATCAATTTCGTATTTTATTACGTAACCGAATGTAATTTTTTTACTTAATATGTGTAAAATTCTTTTGAATAAACGCAATATGTCACCGTCTTTTAGGCTTTTTCTTTATAAGCGGTAGATAATATGTTGTAAAATATGACATGAAGACGTAAAATAGCACAATATTTTGTATTATCATAACAGATTATTTCAATATATGGTGCTTATATTCAACCAAGATTTTGACGCAATGTTGTGTTCTTAAAAATGCTTATTTGCTAAATATAGAATGTTTAGTGACGTGTAATAATTTATTTAGCATTAATTTAACCATCCCTCATTATAGGAATGTTAGTTGGTACGAAAACCACATAGTGGTTTCAATCTCCTTCGTTCACTCTTCATCCCACGACCTAAGATGAAACCTTTCCTTAATCAAGGAAAAGTGCCACCTCAATTCAAGTGCACCCTATATATATATATAGGAAAAAATGGGGCTGCCCCCACCCTATTTTTCGGCGTTTTTTTATTTTTTTTGAAAAATAAAACCATGTATATTCATCCATATATCCCTCCTATATGTCATTCGAATTTCGTCAGAAACAGAGACTCATACGGCCTCCATCTCGATGGTATCGATTTAAAAAAATCCTGTTACCGTTAAAAAATTACTGTCCGGATGGAGGCCGTAGGAGTCTCTGTTTCTGACGAAATTCGAATGGTATATAGGAGGGATATAGGGATGAATGTACATGGTGTTATTTTTCAAAAAAATAAAAAAATTTGCCCAAATAAGGCGGGGGAAGCCACATATGACCATATATATATATATATATATAGGGTAATATGTGGCTGCCCCCGCCTTATTTGGGCAAAATTTTTTATTTTTTTTGAAAAATAACACCATTTACATTCATCACTATATCCCTCCTATATACTATTCGAATTTCGTCAGAAACAGAGACTCCCACGGCCTCCATCCGGACAGTAATTTTTTAACGGTAAAATGATTTTTTTAAATCGATACCATCGAGATGGAGGCCGTAGGAGTCTCTGTTTCTGACGAAATTCGAATGGCATGTAGGAGGGATATATGGATGAATATACATGGTTTTATTTTTAAAAAAAATAAAAAAAAAACGCCGGAAAATGGGGCGGGGGCAGCCCCATTTTTTCCATATATATATGGAAAAAATGGGGCTGCCCCCGCCCCATTTTCCGGCGTTTTTTTTTTATTTTTTTTAAAAATAAAACCATGTATATTCATCCATATATCCCTCCTACATGCCATTCGAATTTCGTCAGAAACAGAGACTCCTACGGCCTCCATCTCGATGGTATCGATTTAAAAAAATCCTGTTACCGTTAAAAAATTACTGTCCGGATGGAGGCCGTGGGAGTCTCTGTTTCTGACGAAATTCGAATGGTATATAGGAGGGATATAGTGATGAATGTAAATGGTGTTATTTTTCAAAAAAAAATAAAAAATTTTGCCCAAATAAGGCGGGGGCAGCCATGTTGGCTGCCCCTAGAGGGCAGCCACATATGACCCTATATATATATATATATATATATATATATAGGGTAAAATGTGTATGCCCCCTAGGGGGAGCTAACTTAGCTCCCCCCACGTTTTTTTCACAAAATTTTTTTATTTTTTTTTGAAATCTAAAACCGTGTAAATTCATTATTAAATCTCTATATTATGTTATTCAAATTTCATGCGAAACAGAGACTCCTACGACCTCCATCCAAACGGGGTCGATTTAAAAAATCATGTTACCGTTAAAAAAATGACTGTCTGGATGGAGGCCGTAAGAGTCTCTGTTTCACACGAAATTTTTATGACATAATATAGGGATATAGTGATGAATATTCATGGAAAAAAATTTCAAAAAAAATAAAAAAAATTGAAGAAAATAGGGTGGGGGGAGCTAAGTTAGCTCCCCCTAGGGGGCAGCCCCATTTTCCTCATATATATATATATGTGTGTGTGTGTGTTTGTGAGAGCTTTGCTCGTGCAAAGCACGGCTGTACACTAGTATATTTTTCATTCCTAATATTATACCGCGGAATCTACATGTCAAAATAAAGCATTAAAAATAGCGTGTAAACTAAAAATAGGATTTTACCACTTTAAATAGAAAAAAAAGTGGATGGCAGAAGGCGAAACCGTTGGATGGAATGGGAGCGACGACGTCCTCCACCGCAAGTTGAAAAACTAGGGCGCGTTACAAAAGGCCCGCCATCCCCTCTTCTTCTCATCCTCCCTCCAAATCTCCCCATTTGGATTCCCCTCCTCCTCATCTCCCCCCGCTCTCCCTCCTCTCACGATGGAGAAGAGCGCTCCTCACCTCCTCCTCGTCCTCCTCCTCGTCTCCCTCCTCGCAGCCCCCCGTGCCCACGCGCACGACGACGACGACCTCCCCGCCTCCCTCAGCGCCGTTTGCGGCCACACCCGCGACGCCAACCTATGCCGCCGCATCCTCCGCCCCGCACTCTCCTCCGCCGGCTCCGCCAAGCTCGACGCCGCATGGGCCCTCAGCATGCACATCCGCGCCCTCAAGAAGAACACCCAGCAAGCCATCTCTAAAGCTTCCGCCAAGTCGAAGACCCTCCGCACGGACCGATTCTCCGCGGCTCTCAAGGGATGCGCTTCGGACGATTACGTGGGATCGCTTAACTCCCTCACCACGGCCGATCAGAGGCTGGCTAGCAGGGATCTGCCCGGATTGAAGATCGAGCTGAGCGCCGTGCTGAGCGGGTACGGCTTCTGCAACGATGAGTTTGTTGATATCGATCAGGCCTCTCCGGTGGCGAAATCGAACGCGAAGCTCTCCGACATCGCCTCTCTCGCGCTCGACCTCTCCGAGCAGATCAAGTGAGATGGGAAGCTGATCTCTCTTCTTCTTCTTAATTTGAGTGGAGGGGATGGTGTGGGAATGGGGATTTTGTTTTCCTTTTTCTTCTCCTTTTTATAGAAAAAGGAAAAGGGAAAATAAGTGTGAGGGAGAAATTAAATCAGGGTAATAATAGCGATGTATGTTGCTTGTTGCGTGTTATTCTGCTGTTTCGCTCGATCCTGAGCTTTGAAACCAGTGGAATACGAAGTTCTAAATTTATTGATAGGCATGGCTATAAATTTAGCTTTTCCTATTTTTATAAGTGATTTGAGCTATTTTGAATCCTAATTTGTCTGTTCGATTTGATATATTGCAGAATTTGATCATCCTAATTTGGGAAACTTGCTGGTGATTTTGATGTTTTAAAATCTTGAGTAATTAAAAAGTCCCTGAATTAAACACTTCATTTCAATCACATGTCTGATTTTTTTTAAAAAAATAACAATGTAGTATCCAATCTTTAAGATTTGTTTAATGTGGTTCTTGAGAAGTGAAATTAAGTTGATCGTTTTAGCCTTTTAACCTTAAATTACAACATCTCAAAACTATACTCGAAAAACTATTAAAATTGGGTATCACATTTTCACTTTTAAAGTAAAGTTATGACATTGAAATTGGGTGCTTTTGTGTAATTTATTATATAATCTTCTGTGTACTCAGATTCGAAGATCCCCTACTTTTTAGATGACCCATCACCAATTAGTTCTCTTTCCCTATCATTTATAGGGGGAATCGATGTCCACCTTTACATATTCATCATTGTGCTCTTTGTCCTTAGACTGCCTCATTTTTGCTCTCTTATACTTAGGTTGACCAAGAGCTTAAGTATAGGGGATACTTCTACCCCCTCTTTCTTCTTTTGCACTTAGCATAAGCTAAGTATATGGGGGAAGTGAGTTGCATCATGTACATATCTTGGATTGCATTATATTATATAGTATTGTATTTTCTATATATGCAACTAATATGGGGAGCAGATAATTTTTGTAAAATTTGAGGAAAATTGCCTAATGCGTAGAAATTTGTACAGTGCTAATAATGTGAACAAAACTTTTAAAAAAATATAAAGATTCACAAAATTCAAAAATGATAAAAAATGATTGCATTTCACGCATCTGTACTTCATCCGACATTACATGCATTTGCATTAGTGAAAAGCTCTTGAGCTCTAAACCAAGTTATGAGCAGAATTCAAGAGTGGTCTTGACTTGACCTTAATCAACCTAATTTTCAGAGAAACTTCATCGAAAAATATGATTAGAAGCTTTCATATCTTGGACTTAATCCTTTGAGTTCTGTATGACAATGTACAAATTAACTCTTAGTGTTTAATATGGTCGTCTCATTTTGGGTATGACTCTTGAATAGGGAATTAATCTGTACTCTAGTACTATGCACTTAGCTAAACTCGGACGGGGTGTTGCAAGATTGTAAGTATATTTTCTGAGAGTGTGGACATCTAACAATTGGAGTACATGTTGTAATAAAGCTTCGGTTGAGGAATGGACTGTTAGCATAATTTTCTAAGACCTCAAAACATGGGCAGACCAAAAGTCTCTATATCCGTCAAGGCACAAAAGATCCATGTAGAGCAGTCAAAAATCACGCCAAAAGAAGCCAAAATTTCAAATACAAGAATTGACCAAAAAGGTCATTGCTTCAAATAAGCATGCATATTTTGATGAAGGCTTGGCTAAACTAGTCAAGCTTCACATAAGAGGTGACTACGCTGTTACCCTCCAGTTCTTTTCCCCTTCTTCTAAAAATTTCTCCCTCTACATTCTTTGTGAACTTGCATGTTCAGAACTTAGAAGGAAACACATGACTCCCTGGGGATGAGTTATTGGAAGATAGGTTTGCATGGTGGTCAGACATTCTTGATGGGAAGAGTTAACACCCTTCACACACATAAGATGGTTATTCAATGTTCATAGGGTATGATTTGGGAGGAGGATTGATCTAAGATGACTTATAGGCTGAAACAGTTAGAATAATGTGTAGAACTCAGAAGCTGCTGATTTTAAAATCCTACGAGTCCTGCCAAACTATTAATCCAAAGGTCGGGTCTAGATCTATTTTTACATTTTGCTCATAATCTTTGCATGTAACCCAATCTCATTTCACCTCCTCATTTCTTTAGTTGCTCAGGGACGAGCAAGGTTTAAGTATAGGTGGTTGATGAATTTGTGATTCGTCACTCTAATTAGCTGAAAATGAAGCTTCGTCACGAGAATTCATGATCACTTACATGTTAACTTCGCAAAATTAACTTTCATGCATTAATAATTATTTTGTATAATTAGTATTCATTTATGCATTCATATTTTTCATCCAATTTCATGCATTTTTAATTAATCCATGATAACTTCAACTGTCTTGAAATCAACTTCATTGTGCACATATCACTAACCTTAATCAATGAAAAATCCAAAAAAAGTTAACATGCAAAATAATTCCAAAACCTAATTTCACGGCAGACACACAAATACAATGATATCTCTCATACAACGTCCAAAAATATCTACTCACTTTTGAATTAATATAATTCTATTGTCTACAAATAAGATCAGATTCAAAAGAATCAGAGTTCATTTATAAAAATTGGGATTTGGGACCTAACTGTGCATTGTACATATTTTTGATTTTGACCTATCATTTCATGTACATTACATTCATTTTAATTATTTTCTTTTTCATCAATTTATTTATTATTTTAATAAATTAAATAGAAATCAAAATCCAAAAATATCAGAAAAGTAATAAAAAAGATATATTCTGATTCGAGCTTATTGACCCGCTCCACTTGTACATATTTCACTTCCCTAATTTTTCTGGCTTATTTATAAATCATAAAAATTCCAAAAAAGATACATTAGGTTCATTTCATTTTCTTATCATGTTTGACTTTTGCATGCATTTATTTATCATCAGTAATCAAATAAAAATTGCAAAGCAAATAATTGATCTTTTATATACATAGAATACCACCAAAAATTGCATATCTTGCATTCAACATCCCGTTTGCATTTGAGTCCTTCATGTACATTGTAAGTCACATTAAGATAACCATTTTTCACGTTGGTTGGTCATTTTTCCATTTGGATTCATCTTCTATTTTTAATTAATTTATTCATTCATTTTATGCACTAGTCAACCTTCCTGGTCAACACGCCACGTAGCGCGCACTTACTGGAGCCACCTGGCTCCTGGTCTCCCCGCCTTCTTCTCTCTCTCTCTCCTTACTTGTCTATCACGTTCTTCCCTCCCCCCCTCCCAATCATGTGCCTTGCACGTGACTCTTTGTTGTCATCACCTTCTTCATGTAACCTAGCACGTGCCACCTCCTCTCCACCATTGTTGCGCATTTTCTGCACCGTATCGCCTCTACCTGATCTCTATTGCGCAACCTCGTGCTGACCACCAGATCACCATCCTCTTCTGATCTTCTCGTTCCCAATCTCCAGACATCCCTTTGAAGGATATGAAAAAATCCTTAAGCGCATCACGGAAGCATGAGGATCGTATCATATACGATCGAGAACGAGTAGACGCACTAGTTGTTCGATGCAACGGAATTTAAAAATTTCCATGCGATGAAACCACATGATCCATTGTATCGTTTCATCTCAACCACATAATAGATAAAGGAAGACCTCTTGTAGTGTGGTTGCAATCAAGCCTCTAAGAAAAGAGATAGCCTGTCTCAAGTCCGATCTTTGGAGGAGACGCTCGTAAGTGCGAGGATGAGTCACATGCTCCTCGCAATCCAAGATGTTGATCCAAGCAAAGGAACTCATGATCTCATTGCATGAGATCTAACGTCTTCTTTGTGAGCGAGGCGTGCCAAAGAAGATGGAGAACCAAGGGTCTTCGAGGCGGCAGCACAACGACGAAGCAACGACGACGGCTTCTTCCCTCTAGGGCTAGGGTAGACGGCCACCCAAGAAGATAGAGGGAGAGAGGGCGTGAGAATGAGAGAGGGAGGAGAGAGCTCGATTATGTTCTTGTTATTGTAAACTTGTAAACTTGAGAAGAGCAAGGAGTGCCTCTCCTTGTATAGGGTATTGGGAGTCCATGGATCACAATCCATGGACTACACAAAATCAATAGATGAGATTGATTTGTGCTTATTTAAATGACCAAGATTTTGCTGTAAAACACAAAAACAATTAATTTAATTAGATTAAATATATATTGATAAATCAATATAATTTAATCCTAAAATTAAATCAATTAAACTTGGAGACAATGGAAGGAGATTCCCTCCTTCCATATAGGAGGAGTGGACGGCCACCCTTTCCTTGTAGGAATTGGTGGTCGTCCCCTCTCCTATTAGGAAAGGGGTGATTCTCATGCAATCTCCAAGATTACACCATTCCATGTATCTCCAATATTCACAACAACAATTATTGTAAATTATTCTACAAAAATAATTCATAATTATTTTGTGAATATTGCAATATTGCCATTGGAAATTTGTGGATCACACTCACAACCCAAAATAAAATGCGTTTTATATTTTCAATTAATTATCCAATGTGAATCCAATTCACACTATGTTATCCACATTATTCTCATCCATAATAATTAAATCACATTTAGTTATATTGGATCATCATTCTCATGCATTCAAATAATGTGAATCAAATTCACATCAATCATGGTAATGAAATCACATTTAATTATCCATTTCTTAATGCTTAGATATAATTCAACTATGGAATTATTCTCGAACCCTTTCAAGAACAATGCGCTTTCTCCGCAGATATTTGGAGATAAGGACATGATGATTGTATGTTCCACGTATAGTGACTTAGATATTTATATCACACCTCAAATCCATATCTCATGGACCTCTCATAGATGCTTAATCAAATCAAGACCATAAATCCAATCTTCTCATTGCATCTGAATCTCATTTATATCATTGTCCAACACTTGGACCAAGATCAGACTACTTCTCTATTGAGAGGAGTTACTAAAATCTAACCTGTTTCATCACTCCCTCGGAATGGAAGCGTCATGGTTATACAATTGTTTATGATCACATCACCATCAGGTATTCCTCATACCTGTGCATCCTGCATACTAGAAGACTTGTGATAAACCCAAAGATATAGATCAATTTTACACTGCCATCTTTAGGGTTTTATCATCAAGTTTCTTAATCTTGGTCATTGGGAGTCGATATCGATCATATGCTTTCCCAAAGCATATATCATACATTCAAATTCTTTTCATGCTTCCAAAGCATGATGACCATGCATGGAATTTGATCGATCGCAATACCTCATGAGTGAGCTCATGTCTTCTGGTTTGTAAACATGTATGATCCCTTTGAGAGATCGTATTACTCATATGCCCTTACATGCACACCAGCTCGCCAATGTATAGACCTTCTTTAGGCTATCAACCTATTGGTCTCCCAAATGTACACATTCAGACATATAGCAACACATCTGTCTCTGGACAAAGGATGTATACCATTGTCGTGACAGCATTCGACATAGGACTTTGGTTATCTCGATCTTATTAAATCAACCCTTTGACCTAACTAATCTGACACCTCCGAATCCCTATTCCCATGCGGAGGACCTGCATCAAGAGGTCGGTTAGATATCAGCCTAATGAAAAGGATTGTCATCTCCTACTCAGTATGGAGATCACCTCTTAACAATCATTTGACGGTGCTTGATGAGTCCTCAATCTAACTCCTTAGATATTCATCCAAGCACCAACCTCTATGATTCAATTAATAAATCAACAATTGTATGATCATTAAGATGGTCATGGTACATAACCCTAATTGTATAGAGGGACCTTATAGTGCATTCATTCATTTAATCTCAGAAAAGGAGCGGAACAATCAATAACTTTTATTGATAAATCATATATTACAATAAAATTTATTGTAGGAATGGTTCACTTCGGGTTCACATGGGTAACACCCTTCTCTCTTCAATCCCCAACTGAAACCCTAACGGCCTCCTCCCATCGATGACTCCCAATCCTTATCACCTGAAACCAAATACCCTCTATGCTTTTATCCCCATCTTCCCCTCGATCCTCCGCAAACCTTGCTTGAAAACCAATCACCATCGACTCCACTCCTCTTCCCCCTTCGCGCTAAACAATAAATGACTCACTACCTACTTTATCCCCTTTGATCAAACTCCAACAACCCAATCGCCCTAATCTCCTTGGCCTTATCCTCTCAAAGGCCAACACATAATCTTATTCTCCCTATAAAACTCATCGCCAATCATTGTTCTAATAGATCTACCATTAATTACGCCAATTGAAATGAGTGAGGAGGAGTTGGACCCTGAGCTTGTGACAAGAGCTAGGATGTCAGCGACAAACCCCTCGCAGCGAGATCCACGATGGGCTTCCATCATGTTGCGACACCGTGCAAGCATACATCTACCTCACGATCAAGTACTCAAAGGATTGGAACTGTCCAAAGATACCAATTTGGGGATGTTGATCAAGATTAATCGGAGGACCCCGATCGAGGTCGAGTCAAGGTCCCGAGCCTTGTGCTTGGGGTGCTTCGAACTGTGGACCAAGCCATGCCCAAAGTGAGCCCTGCCTTACGCGTAGAGGTTGGTAAATGAACCTCTACCCGAGCCTACGGCCCCCACGTGCGTCGCACGCACTTGCGGGGAAACTGCGCCCGAATCCCATAGACTTCCAAGAAATACACATGTGCCCCCGCCGTAGGAAAATTTCAAGAAGACCAACGACTTCCAAAACAAAACAGTCCATCGTAAAGGTATACTTGCTATATTCTTGATATTTTAATTATATTTTAGTCCATACAACTTCAATAAGTAATATCTTGAGCATATTTATCGGATTTTTATGCACTTGATGTCATTTTGAAGCTTACTTGATCCTCTATCTCATAGGACATCGTGTGATCTATCATTTGGAGACATTTCCTATCAATAATTAAATTGAGGAGGTGATTCTGTTTAAGTGGGCATTTATTCTCTGAAATTAATTCTCTTGCTAAAATTAATTTCTCGTCGAGGATTTTATTTCTAAAAGGTAATTAGAACTCAATTGAATAATTATTTACGCTAATCATTGGGTTTTATGCTAATTCATTACTTGCTCTTGCTTGGTCTGACTGGTTGCATCACATCCATTACATATTTTCATCATCATTTAAAAATCACAAAAAAGAGTGTGTTTATTTATTTCTCTTTCACCACACAACATAACATTAATTCTCTTGCATTAAAAGTATTTTGAAAAGTCATGCATCATATTTCTTCTATTGAATCATTGCATCTTTTTAAAATCCATAAAAAATTAAAAATAAAGAAAACACCAAAAATATTATTTTTCTTTGGAAAATTAAATTTCTTAGATTATTAACCATTAATTATGAACCCTCATATTACCTCACTGAATTCGACCTTGGGACTTACCCAAGTAAAATAAATAAATTTGATTGCATTGTGACTTGATTCTCCATGCCATTTCTCAGTGCAATAAATTTTTATGATTCCTAGATTACCTGGCCACAACTTCGACATCGTTAATTCAATAAAACTAACATAGGGTTTTCATGAACCATCAAGGGGTTGCATAGGAATGAAGATGAACACGAGGGTATTCCGAAGATGGAGGTGGTTGGTAGGATTGAGCGTGATGGAAAAGTAGATCGGGGATTTGGAGAAAAGGAACAAAAAAGATAGAAGAAGAAAGAAGGGGGGATAAGAAAAAGGATAAGGGGTGTATACTTGGAGAAGATCACTTGGGAGGGAGTTGTAAAGGGCTATCTGATCGTTGCTCAAATCTTCCAGTGGAGAGGACAAGCTTTAATACCTCCTAGGAATGCAATAACAAGTTTGATGTGACCTTGGATCACGCTAATCTGGAGGTCGCCGCAGACTTCGATTGTGCTATCACCACGACTGAGAAGCATGTTATCTCTCCCTTTCTTGATCACGAATGATGGCGGATGAAATTGGGAAGAAGGTCTGATGTGTGTTCAAATAGAGGGAGAAGGGGGTTTGGGTTTGGTGATAATGATAGGGCTGTTGCAGGGAGTCGAGTAGATTTGAGTCTCTGATCAGGATTAGGTTCGGAGGGATAAGGGTTGGCCCGTATTCACGAGACATTGGAGAAGATCAATAAAGAGGAGGATACAGGGAGTGTCGTGAACGACATGGATATCGACATGAAGGGGATAAGATTATGATGTTATAGTTTCCAGGAAGGTTAGAGGATCGAGAGGTTTAGATCAAGGAAGACGATGGGGATATGGGGGATCAGAGTACAGAGTCATTGGGTGTTCAATGGAGATCGGGATCGGAGATAGGTGGTCGGTTGGAGATTTTGGTTACCTAGAAGCCACCATTGGATCTTCTTAGATCCAACGCTTGGCGAAGATCGCGTGAGGGGCACGTGTAGATCATGTAGGGAGGAGTAGAGTTAGAAGGGGAGATGCTTCGTCGTTAGATCCATCTTGATCCAATGGCCAAGAGAGGAGACACTAAAGGATAAGAGGTCTTTGATTGGGTGTGAGGTGGGTTGACCAGACAGTGATGTGGACAAATGGGGGTGAGCCACATGTACATTGATCATGTATACCAATGCAATAAATCAAATAAAATAGATTAAAAATAGAAATGAATTCAAATAAAAAATTGTCTAAAATAAAAAATGTAGCCCTAAATGCATTCTACAATTTTCATGAAGGTCTAAAACACAAATGGATTCAACTATGCAAGATATGCATTTTTGGTGATATTTTATATATATAAAATATCATTTTTTGCTTTGTATTTTTATTTGATTTTTTTTGTAGATAAATAATATATGTAGAAATAAAAATGATGTAATATAATGCAGTGGACTCAAATGTATTTTTTTATTTTTGAGAGTTAATAAGAGGTAAACATAAATTAGGGAAGTAGATTATATGCAGGTGAATTGGTCAATGTGCTTAAGTCAGAATTTATCTTTTTCTTTGTTTCTTCTTTTTTTATTTTAACTTTTACATCTTAGATCATGAATGAAATGAATAAATAAAAAGATTCAAATATGTACATGAAATAATAGGTAAAAATAAGCAAATATGTACAATATACGATAAGGTCCCAAAACCTTAATTTCAAAAATGAACTCCGATTCTGTTGAATCCAGTCTTGATTTGTAGATAATTGAATGTATATTAATTCGAAACTGAGTAGAGTGATATTGGACTCTGTATGATAGAGATATCATCGTTTACGACCTTTTGTCCTTATATTAGGGTTTGGATTTATTACAACTATATAAATGTTAGTATTTTATTAGGATTTTTCATTTGTTAATATTAGTGATATTTACACAATGGAGATGGTTTCATGTCAATTGGAGTTGCTGGTAATTTATTAAACATGTGTGCATTTAGGTGAATATTTACAAATGATTATGAATGCCGAATAAAATGCTAATTTATGTACATTATTTACAAGTTCATAAATGTTACTCATGATATATAAACATATGAATCACATATTCATCACACATATAGCTTTCTAACTCCACATCTTGATGCCATGCTTGACATGCTATTAAGTTCCAAATTTGTTTTGTAAGATGGATCTCTGGGCGGGTACCATCAGATTTATATCTAGCTCAGCGATGAGTGGAAAGCATCCTTCAAGACCAAGGATGGCCTCTATGAATGGACAATCATGCCCTTTTTCCTGTCTAATGCCTCGAGCACCTTCATTTGCACCATAAACCATGTATTATGATCCTTCATAGGCATATTTGCAATTGTCTGCTTTGATGACATCTTGATCTACAACATGACTAAAGACGTCCATTCAATACATTTACAACAAGTTTTAGATACATTGAGAGCCTAATAACCATTTGTACGGCTCAGAAAGTACTCCTTCACATCTTATTCGATTCCCTTCCTAGGACACATTGTATATGTTGATGAACCCAAGGTTGACCTGTCAAAGGTTCAAGCAAAATTCAAAATTGGCCAGTACCACGAACCATCATCGAAATTTACACTTTCTTGAGGTCGACTTACTTGTATCGATGATTCATTTGAATCTTTAGTGCGTGTGTTTCTCCCATGACCGAATGCACACATAAAGGTGTATCCTTTGGACCTTGGAAGTAGAAGATTGATTTCACCAATTGAAACACTAGTTGACCCACGTCCATGTCCCAACACTTCTTGATTTTTTCTAAGTTTTTTGTGGTTGACTGCAATGGCTCGTACATTGGAATATGTGATGTCATGAGCCAAGAAGGGCCATGTGTTTTTTATGAGAAGTTGAATGAGACCCAATCACAATATTCTACATATGATGTTGAATGCTATGTTGTGATGCAAACTCTTAATCATTGTAGTCATAAGGATACGGAATGATCCTTAAGCACATCACAGAAGCATGAGGATCACATCATATACAATCGAGAGTGACTAGTCGCACTAGTTGCTTGGTGCAGAGGAACTTAAATTTTTTAATCGATGAAACCACATGATCCAAGAAAAATTCTTGGATCGTTTCATCTAACCAGATAGTAGAAAAAGGAATACCTCTTGTAGTGTGGTTGTGATCGAGCCTCTAAGAGAAGAGACCTCCTGTCTCAAGTCCGATCCGTTCGAGGAGACGCTTGCGAGTGCGGAGATGAGTCGCATGCTTCTCGCAATCCAAGTCGTTGATCCAAGCAATGGATCTCTTGATCTCATCATACGAGATCGAACATCTTCTTTGTGAGTGAGACACACCAAAGAAGACGGATATCCAAGAGTTGTCGAAGCAGCAACACAACGACGATGCAACGACGACGGCGACCTGCTCTCTAGGGATGGAGCGGACGACCACTCAAGGAGAGAGAGAGAAGGGTTGGTGTGAGAATAAGAGAGAGAGGAGTTGTGTGATGTCGTTACTTGAAGAGCAATGGTTTCCTCTTCTTATATAGGGTTTTGAGAGTCCATGGATCTCAATCCATGGACAACACAAAATCAATGGATGAGATTGATTTGTGTTGCTTTCATTGGCCATGACTTTGCTGTAAAAATACAACAATAATTAATTTAATTTAGATTAATATATATTGATAAATTAATATAGATTAATTCAAATTAAATCAACTAATCATGGAGATTGTGAGGAGGAGATTGCCCTCATCCCTAAAGGGGGGGGGGGCGACCACCTAATCCCTATAGGACTTGGTGGTCGTCCATCTCTTTGACTTGGGAGGGGTAATATCCTTCTAATTCATGAGATTACATTATCTCACGAAATCTCGAAGATTATCTCACAAAAATAATTCATAATTATCGTGTAAATATTGCAATCATGCCAATGGAAATATGTGAATTACATTTACAACTCAAAATAAAATATAAATTATATTTTCAATTAATTGCCCAATAAGAATCCAATTCACATCAATAATTAATCAATAAATATAAATCACAACAGTCTCTCTCTAACATATTATAAATCACATTTGTAATATATATGAATAATTGGATAATGCTATTTACATTATTCACATTTAGTTATATTAGATTATCATTCTCATGCATTCAAATAATATGAATCAAGTTCACATTATTCATGATAATTAAATCACATTTGCTTATCTATTTCTCAATACTTAGATATAATTCAACAATGTAATTATTCTCAAACTCTTTCAAGAATAATATGCTTTCTTTGCGGATACTTAGAGATAAGGACAGGGCGATTGTACGTTCCACATATAGTGACTTGGATATTGAGATGACATCTCAAATGCAGATCTCATGGACCTCTCATATATGCTTGATTAAATCAAGACCGTAAATCTAGTCTTCTTATTGCATCTGAATTTCATTCAGATCAATGTCCAACACTTGGATCAATATCGGATTACTTCTCTACTAAGAGGAGTCACTAAAATCCAGACCTGTTTCATCACTCCCTCGAAATGAAAGCGTCATGGTTATACAATCGTTGATGACCACATCACCCTCAGGTATCCCTAATACATTTACATCTTACATATTGGAAGACCTATGATAAACCTGAAGATATAAATCAATTTTACACGGTCATCTTTAGGGTTTCATCATCAATTTTCTCATTCTTGGTCATTGGGAGTTGGTATCAATCATATGCTTTCCAAAAGCATATATGATACCTTCAAATTCTTGTCATGCTTCCAAAACACGACGACCATGCGTGGAATTTGATCGGTTCCAACACCTCATGAGTGAGCTCATGTCCCGATTCACAAGTGAAACTGTATGATCCCTTTGAGAGATCGTATTACTCATATGCCCTCATATGTACACCAGCTCACCAATGTATAGAACTTGGTTAAGTCATCAACTTATTGGTCTTCCAAATGTACATACTTAGACATATAGTAACACATTTGTCTCTGGTCAGAGGATGTATGCATGTATCATGAGAGTATACGTCACGTGACTTTTGACTATCTCGATCTCGTTAAGTCAGCTCTTTGACTTAACTAATCTGATACACCCGAATCTCTATTCCCATGCAGAGGACCTGCATCAAGAAGTCGGTCAGAGATCAACCTAATGAGAAAGGATTGCCATCTCCTACTTAGACCGGAGATCATCTCTTAACAATCATTTGACGGTGCTTGATGAGTCCTCAATCTAACTCCTTAGATATTCATCCAAACATCTGCCTTTATGATTCAATTATTGAATAAATAACTATATGATTATTAAGATTGTCATGGTATATAACCTTGATTGTACATAGGGACCTTATAGTGCATTCATCCATTTAATATCAGATAGGGAGTGAACAAATCAATAACTTTTATTAATAAATCAAAAATTACAATAACATTTATTGTATGAATGGTTTGCCTCTGGCTCACATGGCCAACGTCATCTAATTTAGCGTGAAATTTTCCTTAACTCCAATCACGTGGCATTGTGGTATTTTGAGCTCCCAAAAGACCCTCAACAAACGTGATGTCTAATGGGTTAGCTTCCTCTAGGAGTATAGCTTCCCCCTCAAGCACAGAGCTAGATCTTGAAATGAATGGCAGGTGTGTTTAGTAGACTAACACATGTATTGATCACAATGATTGGCAACACGACATGATTTGATGCTCCCAAAGATCTTTATCATGCTAACTCAGATTTTGACTCTATTTATGTGGAATGTGTTGACACTGAATAAGAATCCACAACCACTTTCGTCCTTAATAAAGATTTATTGTTCAAAGCACATCAACTCTGCATTCCAGCTACTTTGCTCTGTAATAACACCACTTCAATTGAGTGGCTGATGTGTTAAGTAGGCAAACACATGTATTGACCACAATGATTGTCAACACACATGATTTGATGATCCTAAAGATCTTTATCCCAGTGACCCTGATTTTGACTTTATTTATGCGGAATGTGTTGACATTGAAGAAGATTCCACACCCACTAATGTCCTTCATGAAGAATTATTATTCAAAGCACATCGAATATGCATTCCTGCTACTTCGCTCCGTAAGAACATCATCTCAGATGAGTGTCTGATGTGTTAATTAGGCAAACACGTCTTCACCACAATAATTGTCAACACACATGATTAGATGATCCCATAAATCTTTATCCCACTGACCCTGATGATTTCGACTCTAGTTATGCGGATTATGTTTACATTGAAGAAGATTCCACAACCACTTAGTTCTTCATGAAGAATTATTATTCAAAGCACATCGACTCTGCATTCCATCTACTTCGCTCCGTAAGAACATCACCTCATACGAGCGTCTGATGTGTTAGGTAGGCAAACACATCTTGACCACAATAATTGTCAACATGACGTGATTTGATGTTCCCAAAGATCTTTATCCCACTCACCCTGATTTTCACTCTATTTATGTGAAATGTGTTGACAAGGAAGAATATTCCACACCCACTTACATCCTTCATGAAGATTTCTTATTTAAAGTACATCGACTCTGCAATCTGGCTACTTCGCTCCGTAAGAACATCATTTTCAGAATTGTGTAATAGTGTGTTAGCTAGATACTTTAAACGAGATAAAATTGTAGCTCTCCTCCAAGAGTGATTTCATTGGTCAACATTATGGAATGATGTTACAAGATTTATGCGAAGACGCCAAGCATGCCAAAAATTCAAAAGGACATGGACATAACACTGGTACACACCCCTCCCAATCCCAATGCGACCTTAGATAAGACATCACCATGAATTTTGTATTGGGTTTGCCTCTCACGATTAGAAAAAGTTTATTATATTTTTTGCGGTGGTGGATAGATTTTACAAAATAGCAAATTTCATGTCATGCAATAAACTTCAAATGCATCTCATATCGTCGTTTTATTTTTTCGTGTTGTCATTGTGCATATTCCTCATTCTTTTACATTGGATTGTGATATAGATTTTTAAATCATTTTTGGTGAACGCTTTGGTCTCATCTAGGTACTTATCTACAATATAGCGTTTCTTATCATCTACAAACAGATGGATAAATCGAAGTAGTTAACTGATCTTTAGAAAATTTATTGTGATATCTTGCAGGGGCTTCCCCATCCCAATGGGATATAATTCTTCCTCAAGCTAAGTTTGAGGATCTACCAACAAATCACCATTTGAATGTGTGTACGGATGATGAATCTCATATTCATCATGCTAAAATTGGTTAATTAAGCTATGTTCCCCAAATTTCATGTGCATTTAATGATTAATAGAACATCATTAGCATACATACATTTGTAAATAATATTTACATTTCATCATGCATAATTGCATTAAAAATCTCAAGTGTAAATTGGCCTAAAAAGCAGCTAACTTCCTATATTTTTAATTAATTCATCCTAACTCCACTTGGCCTCAAACCACTCTATTGTGTAGATATTACTACAATGATAAATAAAAAACGAAAAAAATACTAACTCAAATACGTGTTAACTAATCCCAAAGTCTAATTTCACATCTGATGGACAAAAACGTGCATATCTGCCTCATGCAGTGTTCGATTTCGGTCTACTCACTTTTAAAGTACTCCATTTTCAAATACCTTCAAATAAGATCAATTTCGTAAAATAGGAGCTCATATGTAAAATGGGCCTCTTTTGTGCATTTTAAGTTTTTGCTATTTTTGACTGAAGTTTTTATGTATATAATTAACCCTTTTAATTTTATTTCTTCTTCATTCATTTTCTTTGATGAAAGTTTCAACAAGCGATACAAAAATACGAATTTATATCAAGGCTGAAATCAAAGAAACTGACTGAGTCCAAGTGTCCGTTGTGAGTATGTACAAAAGTCTCGTATTTCATATGTCTATTTTATTTTTTCTATTTTCTTACTTTCTAAAAATAAAAAAATAGATTAGTGTGTAATCAATTTTCTTGTATTTTATTGTATTTATTCTACAATTTTATATTCTCTTATAACCACCAAAAAATTGCGAATCTTGAAAATTTCGATTTTCTATGCACATGAAGAACCACCTAAAATTCCACTTCGCACAGATGACCTCTTTTGCTCTTGGGTCCTTCATGAAAGTTGTAGATCTCATCGAGACAAACAACTTTTTATAAAGGAAAATTTTCGATCTGAGGTCTCCTGTTATTTCTTTTCCAATTTTCTTCTCCTTTTATTTTTATGATTTTTTTGGGGTGACACATATCACCCCTACCTTGTCCCTCTCTCCTCTCTCCTCCCCAGGTCAGGTGCCCAACACGTGACCCTGTCCTTCTCCCCTTCCAGTCGTTCTTCCCTCTCCTCCCCTGCATGCAATGCCCCCTCCCTTCCGCCGCCATCACCCTCTCCATCCAACCCGTGTAACGCCCTTCTGCCCTCTCAGACTCACCAGTCTTTACGACAACCACTATAAAGCCTTCCCCAATGCCCTTCTATAGCATCCACCATTTTATCCCTAAGCTCCACGACCTTCAGGAGGTGACAGCTCCGTGTCACTGTAGAGTCACCATGAACGGAGGGTAAGCATGATCCAGGGAGTTCTAATCCATGCTGCAGAGCTCCATAGAGCTTCTGCCGAGCTCGGGCTTCCTCCGTCGGAGCCCTTTGAGGGAATACCCCACGTGGAGCTCTAAGCTCCTCTTCTCACGCGATCCACATTCCTACAAAAGCTACTTTTGATCATCGCATTGCAATCAGTCCGCGATGTCCCCTGCCATCGCCATCAAACGGCCGAGCCTGCTTTGCGCCTTCGACGTCACCACGTAGCCGACGCCGCCATCCGCTCGACCTCCTTGCACCTCCAGGCAACCTCCGCAATTTCCCCCTCGCGTACCTCCGCCACATGTCACCACCTCATCAGTAGACACCATATCCACGCCTCTAGCTCCATGGCTCGAGCTCTACCCTCCGCCATCGTGGAGGACCTCCGTCAGTCCTGGCCGTACTCCACCGTTGCCATCGAGCTCCTTCGATCGTGTGTCGACCGACCGAGCCCCACCTCTCCATCCGGCCTCCGCCCGACCCTCGACAGATCATATCCGTCGGATCAAGGGATTTCCCTTGATCCCACGGTCCATCGCACACCACTCATCCACTCCCTATGCCCCGGCCCAAGCCTCGAGGCTTGGGTCGACCGAATCTCCATAGTGTCGCACCTTAGCCTTGGAGCCACTGAAGCACCTAAATCTGCCACGTGGTGCTTCGGGTGCCCGATCCTCTACTTGGGGAAGCCGACCCACCGACCATCACAAAAACATAAGCTCGGAGCTTCCAAGCTTCCAGACGCACGTGCAATGCACGTGTACGAGAAAATTTCACATGTACCATCACTTTCCTCTGGAATTGCAAGAAACCCCCTATTTGACATCATAGTCACGTGCTTTGCACGCGACTTTGGCATATTTGCATACGGGCCCTCACTACTCCAAATAATTGCAGAAATACCTCTGCTCGTGAGTATTTTCCAGACCTGCCTTCTGACTTATTAATTTTGCAGATAAGCCCCTCCAAGGACCTCTTTGCAAAGAAGTTATTTATTTTTTTCCATTTTAGCCCCTAACTTTTCAAAATATCATATCTTACTCATTTGAACTCCGATTTTAGCGTATAATATGTCGATTTGAAGCTATTTTCATGCTCTTTCAAATTACATGTCTTGTGGACTGATCTGAGGTTGTTTATTGATGATTATCATTTTGATGAGCATTTTGATTTATGCAGGCTTCATCTTGACATATTTGTGTCATTCTTAGGTGAGAAGATTATTGACGTTATTTGCAAGGGATTAAGTGCGAGGACCTGAATTGTTTGATCCCTTTATACTATTCAGGATATTTTTGAGGATTTCACTATTGTAGGGGGATTAATTAAGATTTTTTCCTTAATTATTAGTGTCGACTATTTGAGGAATTAAATCACAGAAATTCTAAGGCCAGAAATTTTGCTTCGAATTATTATGAGTATCAATTGGTTTATTGACCCGAAGCATTGGAATCAATTTGAATGTTTTGATTTGTGATTAATTTTGAGGATTAATTGGTCAATTTATATAACGTCCGTCCCCCTCTAGGATCTGGGTACTCAACAAACCAATCCACATGCATACATTCCACATTCGAATATTTGACACTCACCAAAGCAGGAGAAAAATAGCAACATGCACAAGAATTTAAAACTTTTAGTTCTCATTCAACATGCTCACATTCACATTCCGTTCATTGCACTTCTATTACATTCCATTGATCATTACCATGTCCACAAAAATATGCACATAAGCATAAATAAAGATGTCCACAATTATACATATTACATGCCATGTCTCTCAACAAAAATGCTACAAGTAAGGAAGGAGAGTAGAACTACCAACAACCGTGCCACAAAAGTATCGTGGAGCTGCACCAAAAAAAATGATGTTCCCCAAAGCTACTCACTGTTGTGAACCTGCGGATCAACACGTAGGTACACTATGAGCAAAGTTGCTCAATATGATTTAACAACTATACAATAACAAGCAAGATATAATTTAAATGTGTGCAAAAGAACAACTAGGTAATCAATCTTGCAACAAATTACATCATTATTATTATTGTCGATCTGGATATGGATATGAGTAACCAAGCTTCGTGGATAATATGTGGTCTTGGTCTAGATGAGACCTCACACTATGACTCTATGGTAAAAGAAAACACCTTAGGGTTGGGGTGCCTCCGTAGGCATGCGGTGGGGTACACTGCATCCTAACTAAGTTCTCAACACGTCCACTTAGCCCTACTTCCCAATGATACTTTCGATTCACAATTTAGATTCCAACCCGCGAATCCTCGCGACAACCCAATCCTCCTTATGCACAGGAGATTCACGTCCCATTCCCAACTTCATTAACCATATTTTCCCGGAACTCCCCTCTTAGTGCTCCCACTCGGAATACTGACCAATGTGGCTAACACTAGCCCATATCCAATTGTTAACTCTAAGTGACAAGCGAAACGCTAGCCGACCAACCATGACTACTTGGCCCGCGCTCGAGCACCAGGCTAAAGCACGCAAGTGCCGAGGCCAACACCGTCAGATTAACACCTTGGTGTGCCAAGCAACATGTCCCCCAACCATCGCAGCTACAGTAGCAGTTGGGATCGTGGTCATCTAGGCTTCTACCCGAGGCCCTAAGGGTGCATGCTCGAACCCTTGAAGCGCTTACTCCGTCTATCCAAACGTTGTGCCATCTCATTCATTTATTCAACTTTGTTTAATAACTAAGTGCTCTAACAAGTACGATTGTAAACTCAGTAAGCGTAACTCAAGAGAATTAATAACATGATGAAGAAATATCCATCTATTCGAACTCGTCATGGCTCCATCTCAATCTTGATAGTGATTCCTACGATATAACTGACTTAGTAAAGCTTACGCAAAGTAGTTGTTCTAGCCAGCAGATTTACGCAAGGTTGACTAACGGTATTCTCATGCTTACTGGTATTGAAGAAGAAAAGAATGTTTGCTTAAAAACATTCATGACTTCTAAATGGATTTCTTTAATTCATGCTTCAACATTAACAACTATAATCCAACTTATATATTATCCCTAATGTCTTCTGAGACTTCCTTATCTTTACTATTTAATAGTCATGGCACTTTCATTGCAACCAAGGGTTAGTCTACAAAGATCTATGGAGCCATGGATGCTTCAGGATTGGGAATGACATTGAGTGTTGTTTGTGTTGTCATGACTCATATATCGCCTCAATCAATCCTCAATTGCTAACTTGATCATAAGTTATTATCTTTAAATATTCCAATCATATATTCCAACCCATAATGGTTCCTGTAATTTATAAATTTTTATATCCTGGATATATAATCCGTAGACATTTTTGAATGCAAGGGTAACAACAAATGTATAATTGTGATTACAACATCAGTCAAAAGAGTCTTATCTTTTATTTTCATTGTACTCACAGCTCAATACCTTTAACTACAACAGTAGCTACCACATCTACAAATTTATATGGTGCTATTTGTCCCTCTTTAGCCAGACATTCAGAACTCGGAAGCCAACTGTTCATGATACATAACTTGTCTTTTGTGACCACACCTACCATATTATATTAGGCCCAGACCATAACCGTACTACATTTTGGAATATCTTCATCTTATGATGCTACAATATTGGTATATGATGCATGTAATATTATCCAAAACAAGAATTGTTAGACCTGGTCCATGAATATAAAGCTATCTAAGCAATTCTTATCGAGCAGTAACCCTCCCCCCTACTGCAATGCCCATCAATGATAATCGTGGAGAAGAGGAATGAACAAGATGTTTATTCTATAGAGCTAGGGTCTCTTATATAGAGAGAAAACCCTAGAGAGTACAAGGGTTACGGATAGGCATGAGTATCGGGCCGGGCCGGGCCCAACCTAGCCCTACCCGAGCCCGGTTCATATTTGCGGGCTAGCAGGCCGGACCTGGGCCCGGTTTTTTTATATTGGTGCCCAAGCCCGAGCCCGGCCCGCGCGTCTATGGGCCGGGTCGGGTCGGGCCGGCCCGTTAAATAAATCAACAAACCTTTTTTTGTCTCATAAAATGTAAAATAATACATGAGGATTTGATACGCGAAGATTTGTCATATGTACTTGAAATAGTGATATTTTTGTGTACTCGCATAATCCCACATCATAACCCCATATTTTTTCCAATTACACCTGAATCCCTATAATCTTTGTGAATGCACCAATGGCTCTATAATCTTCTAACCTTATTTAACATATACACGCTCGTGTCTAATATTGTGGACCATAATATAAATTAGAAAAGTTCAACGTAAATGCGACTTGTCTATGCACTTGTGAAGAGGCATCTATACACGATGTAGATAGAAAAGTTACCATCAGGTCTAGTACAACGAGTCTAAATTTTTTTAAGTTAAACAACAAAGATAATCCTTGGGCTAGTACGAAGCAGAGAAATCAAAGAAATTATTAAATCTTCACAGTGAGAATCGCGTATAAGTAATATTCACAGGGAAATAATGCATGGGCTACTGGAATCACTGTAGCTACAATTTAAGCCAACCCAAATGAAGTCAACTGGAGCGCAAGGATCCCCCATCCAATTTCTTGGTGTCTTTCCATTCTAAATATATGCTTGATTGCTGAAGTGCTCTAGAGAATAGATGCAATTGTAGAAGTAGAAGACCAGAAAAGAAGTTAGTTGCAGCATAGAAGTTTTCTAAAATTCCCTTTATGAGCTCCACCTTCTTCCACTCGGAGGGTGACGGGACATCCATCAACTCGAATTCTCGAGTCTTCATTCGATTGAAGACTTTCTGATACAATGTTGCAGATTCAAGCATTAGGAATGTAGAATTCCATCGTGTGCTTACATCCAACTTTGGGAACTTTGTCACTGGAATGCGTTCCTGACCTGCGTAATCAAGAAACTCCTGATGACGACGGGTAGAATACTTAATGCATTTCACCATGGTGCGGATTTTTCCAATTATTTCGCCAATCTCAGACAGACCATCCTGCACGATAAGGTTTATAATGTGTGCCCAACATCGAACACGAAAAAAACGACCACCAAGTAAAAGTGAGCTGGTTGTCGCATAATGGTCTACCAAATTCCTTGTCACCACATCATTGGTGGACGCATTATTTTGCTGTCAACGTGCACAATTTTGTAATATTCCATGAAGCCAACTTGGTAATCATCATATTTGAAATGTTATCACCAGTATGACGTAAAGCTAATGCTGAAAAACTCAGAATTTTCTTATTCAACTTCCAACAATCATCAATGAAATGAGCTGTGATGACCATATACCCCAAATTCTGGATTGAAGACCACATGTCAGTTGTTATGCAAATCCTCGCACCAGATTTATTGAGGAGGCTCAACAAATTCTTCTTCTCGACCTCATATAGTTTCATGCAGTCTCTTTTCAGCGTAAAACGAGACATTACATTATATTTAGGTTGTAGACTTCCAACAAAATTGCGAAACTTGGGATTTTCTACAACTGTAAATGGCATTTCTCCAGAGATTATCCATTTGACAAGTTCAGAGCGGCTATGTTCTGGATTAAATTTCCAAGAAGAAATTGTACTCCCTTCATCAGATGTAAGCACATTCAACAAGGTTTGACCTTTCCCCTCCCTCTTGTAGTAGAGACATTTATTCTCTAAATGTCATATTAGATGACTTGTCCCACTTTTCGTTTGGCATGATAATGGTTTCTTGCAGTGATTATAACGACACATTTCCTTTCCATCAACGGTACCTATCTTTGTCAAATGATTCCAAACCCATGACTGAGATTGTCGTGAACGTTTGTTCTGCCCTTCTGGTTCAACCAAGTCATCTTTCTCTTGTTCTTCTCCTCCCACAAATTCATCCTCTATTGCAGGAGGGGCGACATGATGCTCATTTTGTGTATTCGACATCTACTAACATTAATAATAACATCACAACCATGAGTCAGCGACAAGCACAATGTCTCATTCAATACAAATCATACAATCATACAATCATACAAATCATACAATCATACAATCTAATTCCTAATCTAATGACCGAATTTCATTGGAAAAATTCCGATAAACATCAATATATTCAACACACCCAACACTTATACTATTCAACAATATAAATCCAAAAAATATATATCAAAGAGGAGAAATAGTAAGTTATACCTCCGGGTATGGCCGTATGGGCGGTCAAAGAAGAGGAGACGGTCGGGCTGGGGCGCGCGGGTCTGTGCGGCATGGCGGTGGGCCTGTGCGGCGTCGCGGCGGGCCTGGGCGACGTCGTGGGGAGTGGAGGGCGGGTATGGGCTGGGGCGGAGGAGGTGGGGTCGCGGTTGAAGGGATGATAGAGGTCGGAGGTCGGAGGAGAAGGGGTCGCGGTTGGAGGGAGGTGGGGAGGACGGAGGCTGGAGGGGCGGGGGAGGTCAGAGGTCGGCTGTGGGCGGGGGCGTGCGGGACTGGGGGGACGTGGCGTCGGGGGTTTGGGGAGTCGGGGGTTGGGGCGTCGGGGGTTTGAGCGGCGTCGGGGGACCAGGGGCAATGGGGGGACAGGTTTGCGAAGCCTTTAGGGCTATATTTGCGGTCGGGCCGGGCTTAGAGCCGGGCCGGGCTTAGAGCCGGGCCGGGCTTAGAGCCGGGCCGGGCATGTCGGGCCAGATCCCGGGCCGTTAGTCAGGCCAGCCCACGGGCTTCGGGCTCGGCTCCGACTATGCCCGAACCCGGCCCGTTTAGTCAATCGGGCCTCTTCTTTGGCCCAGGCCCGCCCATTTCTTTGCGGGCTCGGGCCATGGGCGGGTTTTTTCGGGCCGGGTAATGGGCCGGGTCGGACCGGCCCGCCATTTTGCTCATCCCTAGTTACGGAACCCGAAGGGTCACAAAGAGTTACGGAACCCGATGGGTCACGGGAGGTTACGAAACCCGCAGGGTTACAAACATAAATGTAAATCTAATAACTCTAACACTCTCCCTCAAGTTGGAGCTGAGAAAGCTGCAGCTTGTAACAAAAAGAAAAAGTGCACACCACATCTTCACACGATGCATCATAAGAACATATGTTCGCTGCTGGTAGAAGACCTTGCTCAAGGATGGGTCTGCGGCTTTCATGTCAGCGAAACGTATATCTGCCATGCCTGTAGAGTTGCTGCGATATCAGGTCATCGGAACGTATCTCTGTCATGCCTGCAGGTCACCGGAACATATCTCTGTCGTGGCTAGAGAAGAATCGCTATAGAAGAAGTCCAGTGTGGAGGAGTAGTCGGATCGTAAAAGAATAAGTATACGCCCTGATGAAGAAGTCGATGCTCGGTGAAGACGGATGATCTAAGTAGTAGTCTGGAGTGTTGGTCTATCAGTCGTGATAGGATAGCAAACATCCTGAAGAATCATCTCTGGCTCCTCGTTTCTCCCATACTTGATAGAATAAAGAGGGAGAAATAAAAAGTTGGGAGTAAGAAGTCGTGTGAAACAGGGGTTGTTGGAGGGGGGAGACTCCATGAGGTGCTGTTGGAGCTGCTGGAGACTCGGACGATGCTTTAGGTGCAGTTGGTGGTGGCAACTGGTGTTGCTGGGGTCTTGGATTGCCTTGCGCAAAACCATCGAATCCATGAGTTATGCAAGAGGTCCAGTCCTCTCTCCTTGTCGGCGGAGAGAGGGCTGGTAGTGGCTACGGATTTAGGATATTAGGCTTCGATCTAGGATCGTCACTTTGATACCATGTTGAGAAGAGGAATGAATGAGATGTTTATTCCATAGAGCTAGGGTCTCTTATATATAGAGAAAACCCTAGAGAGTACAAGGGTTACGGGACCCGAAGGGTCACGGGGGTTACGGAACTCGAAGGGTCATAGAGGGCTACAGAACCTGAAGGGTCACGTGAGGTTACGGAACCCGAAGGGTTACAAACATAAATGTAAATCTAATAACTCTAACAATAATATTGGTGGTGAAGATGTCAGGAGAAAGTCGATCTCTCTTCATTTTATACTACATATATTGTGCTTCTTTCAGGTTTCAAGACCTGACATATCCAGGTTTCAAGATCAGACGATTATATAAAAGAAATATTTGGAACCAATCCCTCATTATTATTAACCAATTCAGAGAAAGTCTCTCGAGCATCTTTGTTGAAGCGATTTTACGCGGTTTAAAAAGTTGATTTTACCACGCCGTTGTTGTTCCATGAAAAACCGCAATCAAACAAATAATATTACAACCACAAGCATAATAAAAACACACAATATGTATAGTACAAGTAGAAGTTCATATCCGCATGGACATAAAAACTCGTAATTTTTGTTATTCTTTCAAGTTGATTAAAATTCTAATCTATTGCGATGAAAGAAAAATTATGTTAAGGAGATTTAAAGTGTAAAATGTACCCGAGCATCTTTGTTGAAGCGATTCTACGTGGTTTAAAAATTTGGTTTTACCACGTCGTTGTTGTTCCATGAAAAACTGCAATCAAACAAATAATATTACAACCACAAGCATAATAAAAACACACAAGATGTATACTGCAAGTAGATGTTCGTATCCGCGGGGACTAAGCAAACTCGCAATTTTTGTTATTCTTTCAAGTTGATTAAAATTCGAATCTATTGCGATGAAAGAAAAATTATGTTAAAGAGATTTTAAATGTACAATATAATATACGGTGAAAATATTTGTTAGAACTTGAAATAAACGAAAGAGGACTTGAGTGCAACTAAATAAGAAAACAAGAGTTGAATCGCAAATTAAGATGGAGGAAATGAGATGACACTTGCAATGTTTCAAGAAGAATAATGAGATATAAGATTTGCCATGCATATATTTAAAGAAAAACTTAGACTTGAAAAGGAAGATCTTACAAAATAAAAAATGCTTCCAAGTTCAACTTAAACCAAATCAAATGCAAGAGAGCTTACAAAACGAGAGTTTTTCTTTCCAATTCGACTTAAACAAAACTAACTAATATAATAAAATGCAAGTTGTGTAAGGAAGAAAAAGAAATGCTTCTCTATTAAGATCCGGAATGAAGACGATGACGATGATGGCACGTGAAGATGAAGGTGTGTGGGATGATCGCACACGTGGATTGTGTGAGGAAGATGCGTGGGTTGATCACGCGTTGGCTGGAGTTGGTGGCGGTGTCAATGAAGAGGAGGCCACGAGCTGGAGTTGTTGACTATGCGAGGAAGAGGGTGCGGGGGAGAGTTGCCTTGCAAGAGAGAGCAGCGAGTGAGATAGAGAGGGTGCATCGGGGAAGAGATCTCCTTCCTTTTGTGATGCCTTGGGGGACGCCTCCTTTTATAGATGTTATATGCATCCTTTGGCCATTGTATGTTACGTGGGAAGGGGTGTGTGTTGGGAGCTCCATGCATGGGGAAGGGAGAGGCCATTTGATTGGAAAAATTTTACAACATATCCTCATCTTTTCTTTCCAAGATAAAATGTTAAGGAAATGTGTAAACCAAATTCGATGGATAAATGTGTGTGGTTTGAAAGTGATATTTTATTCAATGACCATGCAATATTTGTTTGGATACATAAAGTATTTAATGATTAATTGAATGATTGGAATGTGGTATTAATTAATTATGCTTTTAGAGGTGGTTTTCTCATTGTATTTGTAGAATAAATAATTTTTGGATTAAGTGTATGTGTTAGATATTAATGTGATTCATCATGTAATTTGTATGGTATTATACCATCATAATATGTAATCATCACACCCCCACACTTAAATCTTGTTAGTCTCAAGCTAGAATAGGATAAAATATAATGAGGAATAAGGGAAATAATCAAGAGGGACTAGTTGAGGGTTTGCAGCAGACACGCCCATAAAGTCTTGACTTTTCAGATCCCCACCACACAAATACACAAACTTCAGTAGAGTTGACCCATGGATTAAAGATTTGTTCGAATTATCGACTTGACTCGAGTTTGTAGTTTCAACAGCCTCTCAGTTCCGAAAAATTGAATTGGTTTCAGAAAGTCGATCAAGTTAGATCATTCTAATCAACATGTATTCTCTTTGACCTTGAGTGGATATAAATGGTGTTCATGATGTTTTAGATTTTGTGAGTCAAGAGAACGAGCTAACAACACAATCTATCAAGGTACCGAATGATTCCCTACACAAATAGCCTCAGTCCTCACATGAATTCAGGCATATTCTTTTTTCACCCAAGTATATCAGCATATAAAATAGGTCATAGTTTATTGGAGAATGAGACTTAATTTTTGGGATTTTCCGTATACCGCTTTGGTCCGTTGCTTTCATTTTTTCCTTTGTAGAGCATAACTCTGGGCTTCTTTGGGCCTCTTTTAAGAAATTAGGTAGCATCATTGGGCTGCTATCATAGCTTGTTGGTGGAGAAGCGTTATTTGGTGGTCTTCTTTCATTACTTTTGCTTTGCATATCTTTGCATGATTGGTGGTTTTTGACATTCTTTTGTATTGTGATACACCTTTTTATGGTGTTTTTGTTTTAGGTCTGGTATCAAAGGTAGTATCGGCCTAATATTGATTTTGGAGGCACGATACTGGCTTACTTGCTGACATACTTAGACTAGAGAGATCATGTTGCTCCAGAGTCAAGTTCCTTTCACTGACTGTAGACAAGGTTCAGGCATTGGCACAACCAAGAGGACAACTCCTCACCTCAACTAGATTGTAATTGTATCTCATAAAATAAACTCAATCAAGCTAAGTGAAATGTGCAGTTGCTTAATATCCACGGAAGAGTTTAAGAGCGCTACTAGTTGCTCAGGTGATCTAGTTAGATACAGAAGTTCATTCACCGATAGAGTTAGTGGAACTGGGAGAATAAAGTCCATATGGACCTGAAGAAAGTTTAAAAACTCATGCCTAGTGAAATTCTGGATGGAATTAAATGGATTAGGGTCAACTCAGCTTCAGTCTATGATCTATGCAAGGAAGAGATGATTTCTCAAAAGTAGGATAAAAATAGGGAAGGCCATTTTTTGTGGTTTTTCTCTCTTTCTCCTTTTTATTTTATTTTATTTTTTTAATTTTGTTAAACATATGTAATTTTTAAAAAATATGCAAACACCCCCCAAGCTTATCAGAAATCATGTCCTCATGGTGAAAACGAAAATTAATAAGAGGGTCAAATGATCAAGGGAGTGTAATGATGCAATAGTAGTTTATAATGTTTTTGTTTTTGTTTGCTTTTTTATATACATTTTTTAATTTTCATTATTTTTCTAATATTTTTGGGTTTGTAATTTTCAAAAGGTTATCCCCATACTTATTTAATGATAAGAAGAAGAAAAACAAATTTAAAATGTAGAGAAAAGAAACATACCTGTGGGTGTGGACCCACAAAATGTTGTTGGTTTAGCAGCCCAACTCGACGATTCAACTTTTCAAGAATATCCAGTATTACGTGTGAGTGTAGAAGTTGTGTTCAGAAAATACCGATAAAACCATTGGTTCAACATGAATATCCTGACCAAGATGTGGGAGTATGGTTGATGGGTTTGATAGATGTGCGATAACATTAACATAGTGAAGAATGTAATTGGTTGGTAAACAGGAATGAGAGATGAAGCTGTCTGATCTTGGACTAGATGTAGTGGGAGGGGAATATGTGAATTGGTAATGGGCTCATGGACCAGAAGTTGGTTTGATGGGTTGAAGTCAAGCTCCAAGTGATCAAGAATTGATTCTTCCATAAAAGAAGGTTGAGTGGTTATGAGCATGTGATCCTCCAACATATATTATGATAAATCATCATTTTCCCTCAAATGATCATCATGGCTATTTTCGATGGTATCTAATGTGAATTTAATTTTAGTTCTCTGCTTGAGCCACGAGGGTGATTCTCTCCCAGAAATATGATTTGGGTATTCAAAGGTCAGGAGCAGGGGAGTGTAAGCTATTGAATTAGGAGGTATGACAATAGAGGTCGGATTTGGAAAAGGTTGTGTCGCATGAATGATTGGATGATCATCTTCGAATGTTTTGAGTAGTTCCTCGATTTCAGTTCAAAAAGGATCGAAGAATAAAAAATCATTATGATCATATTCTGACTCAGTAGTAGAAGATGTATTCTTATAGTTATCAACCGAGTAGAGTGGATCTTCTTTCTCAATGGTGAAGGCAATGGAGTTGGAAATCTCATCTTTGAAAGGGCATCATAAAATATCTTTAACATAGAATCATGTGTTGGTTGGAAGAGAGTCTTGGTGCATGAAGAAGTCAATTCATTGTCTACTGTGTCCTCATATTCAAACTCTATGTTTGGACTTTTTTCATTAATCGTAAAATCACATCCAAAATTAACATCAAACATCAAATCTTCCTCGATTTCTTTGCTGGAGTCAATATTAATACCATCCTCAAATTCAACTATTATCTCAGACCAATCGATATCATTAGTAGACTAAGGTTCATAACCTTTAGAATAGTCTAAGGAAAGATCGATGCCATCATTAATACATGTATCCATCAAGAGTGGGTTGTGATCGAGTTGTATTAGGGGTGTGATCTTAATTTAAAAAATGTCCTTATTATACTCTCCAAAATCATTCTGATCAACATGATTCATGAATGCCGAAATTATATCACATTCCTTCTTAATTTCATCCATAGAGTCATATTCCATGAGACGCCCCTCAAGATCACAAAATGAAGTTTCATACTCAAAGTTTTCGAATCTTTCTAAGAGACAAAATTCATCTATTAAATCATTGGGCATCTCAATTAATACATGGTTTGACACAGGAGGAGCGAAAATGGGGATATCATAAATTTTAAACAATCTGGGTTTGAGGAGACATGGAGATGGCGCTATTTCATCAATAAATTCTTCTTCTATACATCTCACATCAAGTTCATCAAACGGAAGTATCATTGTTTGGTTTACTGATATTGGGACCCATTTTTCTTCTTCCCTTGAGTGTATGAAATCCTCAAATTTCTTTTCTTGATGTTTTTCAAAATATTGTTGAGATATATTGCATTCATCCGTCAAACTATTTGGCCTATTCATCAAGTGAGCACGAATTTCCAAAAGTTTTTTACTGACATTCTCATGCATCCTATTACACTTTTCCATAAGTACTCCCTGATTTTGTTGGATTTGGATAACTAATTCATGAAGAGTATGTTGAGAGTCACTTTCATGGGTCGGTGATAGGGGTAAGGAGATTGAGTGATTTCTTAAAGAATCGGAGAATAGTCCAGTATTCGAAATGGGTTAGTATTTTGCGTGTGAAAGTGGCTTGGAAGAGACAAGTGAAGGGCATGCGGGAGAAGGTAATGCAAGAAATTCCTTTAATATAAGATCATCGGGGGATGATTTTGACGTTTGATCGGATGACTCATTTTTTGTGTTCCTGATCTTCTTGATATTTTTGCACTAGATGCATCATTTCATCAATCTCATGCTCAATCGGTAATAAAATAGGTGGATCAATGGGTTGAGAATATCGTTTCCTATCCTCCAAATAATTCAATGCAGTAGCCCGATTCAGCCTCATTTTCTCGTGCATCTCATTGAACATAACTTGAATTTTTTCCATGAATAAAGATTCTCAAGTACATACAAGAATGGGTGGGGTTTTCTTTTATAGATCGGGTTGTAATCTAGCAATTGTTGCAATTGATTTTTCAAAGATCTACGACCTATCATACATAACACAAACATCAGACAAGTTGTTGATTCACCAACTCACACAAAATTTACCGCGGAAGCGGTTATCTTTTCGATTTTAATTTAATGATTCAACAAATGTTATCAGAGAATAAGAGTCCTTAATGAAGAGGTGGGTGTGGAAGATTTGAGAAATCTATGTCCTAATCCGACTGGGGGATCCAGGGTGCGATACCCAGATTAATGATCTGATCTTCCCACAAGAACATGTGCCCAACACGTCGAGGAGTTACGATCTCTCTCTGCAATCCCACGTAGCACCATGGATTTTTGTCTCTATCATAGGGGTCTATGTGCTTGTGAGTTTTGTGTCATTCACCATGTGTATCAAACAAGCATTCAAATTTTTGTTCGCTTTCGCTCGGATCATTGCGGTGATCTTTCAAGCTTATCTTTTTAATGTGATCAAGCACGATTTTGGTGGTATTTGAATTAAGTTATCAGAGGGAGAAGACCACGGAGATGATGCAATCAAGAACTCTTTTTTTATTTTTTCCGGTTTAATTCGATGCGCAAACAAATGCAAGAAATATAAATCATAGAATACCTAAGGGAGAGCTTCCTTGCGAGAGAGAGAGAGAGAGCAACAAGTGGGATAGAGAGGGTACATCAGGGAAGAGATCTCCTTCCTTTTGTGATGCCTTGGGGGACTCCTCCTTTTATAGATGTTATATGCATCGTTTGACCTTTGAAGGGTCTTCATCTCATGCACATAAAGACAAAAGAAATAAATACATTCAAGCATGAGAGACATATGCATGGGGAATAAATAATGCATGGTCAAGAGAGAGAAATAAAGAGGGCATTCATGCATTGTATATTAATTGAGAAGGGGTGTGTGTTGGGGGCTCCTTGATGGGGAAGGGAGAGGTCATTTATGAAATGCATGGATTGGAAAAAATTTACAACATATCCTCCTCTTTTCTTTCCAAGATAAAATGTTAAGGGAATGTGTAAACCAAATTAGATGGATGAGTGTGGTTTGAAAGTGATGTTTTACTTAATGACCATGCAATTTTTGTTTGGATATATAAAGTATGTAATGATTAATTGAATGATTGGAATGTGGTATTAATTAATTGTGCTTTTAAGAGGTGGTTTTTCCATTGTATCTGTAGAATAAATAATATCTGTATTAAGTGGTATTGAGGTGTATGTGTCAGATATTAATGGGATTCATCATGTAATTTGTGTGGTATTATATCAGCATAATATGTAATCATCAATCTTCCATGCAGTTCAAGCTGCACAAACCATTAATGAATGCAGAGAAAAAAACAACGTAATGATTGATCCCATGTTGCTTCATGTGCAAAAAGAATAGCTCTCTACTAAATGAAATATTTAACAAATAACTTCCAGAATTTTGCCACAGCAATCCCAAAAAGAAGAAGCTGGAACTAATGGTCTAATAAGGGAGACCCTGATCTAAAGCCGTGTGGAACCGCAACAAGAGGAAGGGGAGGTCGTACCTTCTCTACGCGAGCACGACTTCGGGTGTCGATTCAAGGTGCTCAGATGACCCTTGGTGAAGGAGAGAGAGGAGGAAGGGACTGGAGGTCGAAGAGAGAAGATTTGTGGGCGTTCTAGACGAGGGAAGGGTTGAGGTTTAAGGGTTAAACCCGGATTCAGATCCGGGTTCAGATCCGAATAGGACCTTGATCCTTCCTCGCTAAAATGGTCATAACTCGGGCTCCCGAACTCGGATTCTTACATTCTTGGACTCGTTGGAAAGCTATTGACGAGCCCTATGCTTGGACTCATTCTCGAATTTTTTGATCACTGGACTAGTACAGATTTTGTAATTAAGTCCAGACTCAGTCAAGATTTGCATTTTATTCCATGTTCGGTATTCGGGGTTTTTACAATTCATTGAGGATTTAAATCATATAAAATCACATATCCTACGTTCCACCATCTTCTCTGATTATTTCCCTCTGCATTCCATTTCATCATGTCTTCTAATTATTTTCTAACATAGAAATTAATAGAGCAAATAATTAATTATTTAATTTAATTTAAAATCATGCAACTAAAAATCATTATTCCCTCTATTCGACCTTGGTACACTTACCAAGTTAAAAATACTCCACAACATTCAAAAGATTGTGATTTTTGATCGACCATTTTCTCTCTTATACTAAAGTTATCGATTATAAAAGAGGTGATTTTTTGCGTTCATCAAATGGCATCGTTGTCGGAGAGCAGCGTATTTTTAGGTTTTTAACTTATTTTTTATAATTAATTTTTGTGAAAATTATTTTTGTATATTTTTTCTTTTTATGCATTTCATTTTGCACTTATGATACTAACCACATCCTCTCTCTTTGCAGATTACTCAGAGCGAATTTTTGAATATAAATTAAGGATCTGCAAGGAAAAAGATTGAAATTTTATATTTTGTGTGAGAGAGTTAGTTTAGTTTAATTTGCTGCATTATTCTCAAGACCCCACTCTCTCTGAATCCTTGTAATAATTCAGACTGAACTTCTCTGTGGTATATCGGGTCTGTTTCAACCCCTTTTGTGTGGTTGGGACCCGACTTGAATGGCTTAGGAATTAGGCACATATACACTTGCTCATTAATTTTGCACGTGCTCATAATTCTTAGGACACACTTCCACTAATTATATGCACTATAGATCGTTCAACATTAGCCAAATTAAAATCAATTCTTCCCGCTAACAGAACTTTCTGCTTAGGATGTTTTTCATATGTGCATATCATTTAGTGTAATTTAAATTCCTTGTATTGCATCATGTATGAAGAACGTGAGAAATCACTGTAAGTATTCTTCTTAAGCATGCATCATTGATTTACGCTTGCATTGGTTTTTTCGGTTCTCCCTCCTCAGTTTTACAACTTATGAATTAAAGGAATTGAGACTTCTCGTTAGGCATGATTTTTTTTTTGATCACATAAAATTCAGTGATAACATTAATTTAAAATTGGGACTGCTAATCAAGATGATCGTAAATAAAATTAATATAAAATTAACCCTTGTGTCTGGTGGAGAGAAACCCACTTATTGTTTGTAAGGACAAGATCGCACACTTAGGGCAGAGTCAAAAACCGAAAATTTTCATTCAGACTACTGATTTTAAAAATAATTAGCTACTTCTCAGTGAGGGTTTCAGGTAGCCATTTTACAGTACGACTTTCCTTAGCAGATTGGGTGGTTTAGAGGACACTACAAAAGGCTCCATCCTCAAGTAACACGAGTAGTCGTTTAAACGATCCGTACTTATACCTATACTTGCTGAAAGTAGGTGCAACTAATTGTATGAATTCGAGACAGTTTTTGTGAAATATTTCGGCACCTAACAGCTCCACTTAATTTTTCAAAGATTGTTTTGTCATTAAATTAAAATTGAAAAGATAAGAGGCCGAGTCCTGACGTGCCTTCACTAGTGTTGAGTGGGTGAATCTGACTTGTGTGCATCAAAGACCTTACATTCACAAGTAGATCGTAGTTCACGAATCACTCCATCCTTCCTTTAAGAAGATGTCAGTACACTGGTCTTCCTACCTGACCTCCACGATCATGCTCTGATATCCTTCTTCTCACTCATTTCAAGGGAACCTTCTCTGCAAATCAGGTCCTCCTCAGCCATCATTCTCTTCCCTCCCTTGCATCCCACCCTATGATTGCACTTCTTCATGGAATGGACCTCTCTCACATTTCGACAATCGTATGGACATGAGAGAGCAAGCAGAATTGAGGATGGAAAATGGAGCACCCGATTACTATGATCTCACAACCTCGTGAACCACCCCTTTACTTAGGTTGACTCTCTTCCAGCGTACGACCAATTTTCCTTCGACAATTCACGAGCAAATCAGAGTCAAGGAAATATGACTTATGACCACACTGTAACGACTATGAATAATCAATACTCTACTCAAGGTTACATGCTAGAATCACGACATATGGAGAATGATTATTCAATCACTAGTCGTGAGATGTTTGAGGATGGGATTGCTCGGATTAATCGTATAGCAGATGCTTTAACTGAGAAAATATATAATCTCATCCACTCTATACAGAATTCAAAAGAAGTAAGGTCACCACCAAGCAAACCACTGAATCATCATATGACTCACAATCATACACAACCACTGACCTCTGACCCCCCTACTTACCCTATCACAGAAAATACCAAAAAATTGAAAAATAGAAAATTCAAAAAAATTGGACAATTCTGAACTGGAAGTATTTTTCAAGAGTCTGATCTTAGAGCTTCCATTGATCAAGGCCATAAAATATGTGCCTGATCTTAAGCGATTTGCGAAGAGTCGACTAAACCCTAAAAAGATAGATAAGAAAAGATCAAGGACTGAATATCATGTCGTATCTATGGCCAGCTCTTTGGTGATGAATCATAAAATGAAAAGCTGCAAAGTCAAGCGGTTAACTCGGATCACATGTGAAATTGGGGATACCTTATTTACTCAAGTTCGATTAGATGATGATTTTACATTAAACATTCTCCCTAAGTTTATTTTTGACCAACTCAAATTCGGACAACTCAAAAATACTAGGGTGATCGTTCAATTACCTAATCGATTTACCAAAAGACCGCGGGGGATCGTTTCCATCGTCATAAATTTCTAAGGTAATAAACATAAAGTGGACTTTATTGTCCTTGATATTGAACACCCCGGAAGGTTGTCTGAGTCTCCTATCATTTTAGGAAAGACGTTCTTAGCCTCCGCTAAGGCAATCGTCGATTCTGAGATTCAGGAAATCAAGTTCCCGAACTTGGACCACAATGAACAAACCCTAAATGACACGATTTGCTTTGAGGAACCTTGACTTGAGACCAACAGATGTGATCAGGAGACAAAACACTTCACATAATCAGACCTCTCCTTATGAAGCATGGACACAAATCCTAGGAGAAATACTGGAGAAATCGATTGTTGAGTTGTATTTGGATTCTCACCACCCTAACACTGCTCGTAGGAGGAATCGAAATTTTGGAGCTTATGAAGAATTGGAACAAAATTTTGAGGAACACCACGATTATTTAGTAGTCCAATTTTTGAGTCAGCAGTAATTCAGGAAATACTTGAACCATACAGGGAACCGATTCAGGAAACCTCCGATGTCACCAAAACTCACGATTATCGGGAGGTAACATCAACATCCCCAGCCATAACTCATAAAACCACCAGGAACAATCTTCCTCACCCGAAGCGACGTATGGACCTACAAGAATTAGTCGATTTTTATAGAGATTCATCCGACGAAGAACTCATACATGCCACCTTGGTTACTCAAGAAAGGGAGAAGAACTCTGTCCATCCTGCTCCCAATGCTTCTCAAGGAAACAAACCGACCAACAAAGTCACCTTTGATCTTAGACACCATGTGATTTTTGAAGAGTCTTCGTCCGGTCCTGAAGTGGTTCATCAGGTAAGTGCAATAAATACAGTTCTGATCCAAGGGCACTTACCTCTGATTGACAATGGTTGGAGATCCTCTGCGTATGGCTACTATTCTCCGGAGGATGACTCTTATGATGGTTGGTCCTCTTCATCCGCCCCTCTTCACCGCCCTCCATATCTCCATATTATCTACCGCCACACTCCCTCAAGCATGCCCGCCGCAAACCTCCTTGACCTTGTACATCCGTAAATCTATCCGATTCCTCACTTGTAATTATCCGATCATACTTAGGCTGAGCTGAGCCTAAGTATAGGGGGACTGATATCATTGTGTATACATCACTTCTGTTCTTTCCGCTCACCCTCGACTGCCTCATTTCATGCTTTTCTACTATGCTTAGTCCCTCAAAAGTCTAAGTATAGGGGGCATGTCGACTTCTATTATTCTTGACTCAATATATTTAGTACAAGTTATGTCTACATTTCACTTTGTGCCATGATGGCATAACACACACTGAGTATAGGGGATGCTTGTATATGTTCTACCTACTTTATCCATAGCTCGTACTTTAATTGTTTTCATCTAACATCAGGATTGGGTACAAGTAGATTATATTATGTATATAATACTAAATGCTTTCTGTAAATAATACATGTTTTTTCAAAAAAAACACAAAAAACCAAAAACTAAAAAAAACTTTTTACATAAAAAAGAAAAAAAAACACTCATGGTCTTGCATTTCATCAAGCATCTCATGCATTCATTGGTTAGATTATTCCTGACACATTCACTATCACTCAAGGCTTGAGGATTTTGAGGACACTTGATTTCTGAGATCTTGAGAGTTTGAGTTAGCCAGCCTTAATCATTAGGATATTGAACTTAATAATCCACACTTCCCTAGTTTGAAAGATTTGAGCGTTGTATTGCACTCTTCATCTCTACCCTCTAAAGAATATGATCAGCATGTCACTTTCACAACTTTATGATTGATGAGATGAGTTGAGGTATCACTTGAGGAATTAGGACTGAATATTTAAGTCTAGACCCGATCTAATGATAGTCGAGGATGGGATAAAGTTAATGAAGGCTTCAAGAAACCTGAGTGTCAGCAAAACCTTAGCCAATATGTGAACAAGTTTATATGCTATCTCTTTGGTATTTACCTATGTGCCAGGGTGCGACGAAACTAAATAATTGTTGATCAGTGTGCGCCAACTCTTGGTAAAAGCAGTGGAGCTAGTAAAAAAGAAAAGAAAAGAAAGAAAAATATCAAGAAAAATCTCTATCATTATAAAGTCAAATACAAATGAGCTTCTACTAATGACGAGCGCTTCCAAACATTTTCAAAGTGTCCACTTGGACCAAGCGCTAATTAGGACTAAGGAGTCGGGTTGACATCAAAAAAGGGCTTTGCATCGTAAATGCTACAAGTCTAGGTGTCGAAGGTATCTTATATACTAAAAAAAGACATACCCCGGTGTACTCCCAGAAAACAAGTGCAGACGACTCCAACTCTCTTGACGGGCACACTGATCAACAAGTTAAAAATTTACATGTGTTGGGTAAAAAGGCACTCGAGAGGCCCCTTGTTCCAGTGCGAGGGAGTAAAAAATAGACACAATCCTATACCCTCCATCATCTGACCGTCCATCTACATTTCAAGTCTGACAAACTAATGAGATGGTTGACTAAAGCAAGAATAGACTTATTCCCTAGTGTTGAGGATGAGGTCTAAAGGAGAGTCTCTTGGACTGGAACTTCAAGTGATGTCTCGACTCCCATGAATGCAGTACACTAATGCCATATCCTTATATTATATGTACAAAAAGAGAGTCTGATAATTAGATAAGTTGGATTCCTTCTGACTAGAGCATGGTTGAGCACATAATTTTAGGATAACTCAAATTAAGGATCTTCGATGAATTGAGCCTTGAAAATGCATATGCACAGTCAAGGATGTATCCAACTTAGTCATTCATTCATTGATGCTCGGAGACGAACATGGTTTAAGTATAGGGGTATGATGAATCTTGTATTCATCATGCTAAAATTGGTTAATTAAGCTCTATTATTCAAATTTCATGTGCATTTAATCATTAATAGAACATCAATAGCATACATACATTTGTAAAAAATATTTACATTTCATCATGCATAATTGCATTAAAAATCCCAAGTGTAAATTGAACTAAAAAGCAGCTAACTTCCCATATTTTATTTAATTCATCCTAATTCCAATTGACTCCAAACCATCTCCATTGTGTAGATATTATTAACAAGGATAAAAAATAAAAAAATACTAACTCAAATTATGTCAAATAATCCCAAAATCTAATTTCACATCCGACATACTAAAACATGCATATCTCGCTCATGCAGTGTCTGATTTTGGTCTACTTACTTTTAAAGTGCTCCATTTTCAAATACCTTCAAAAAAAGACCAATTTCGTAAATGAACAAAGCTCATATGTGAAAGTTGGGTTTTACGCCTCTTTTGCACATTTTAACTTTTTGCTATTTTTTGACTGAAGTTTTTATGTTCATAATTAACCCTTTTAATTTTACTTCTTCTTCGTTCATGTTCTTTGATAAAAGTTTTAATAAGCAACACAAAAATCCAAATTTATATCAAGATAGAAATCAAAGAAATTGACTGAGTCCAAGTGTCTGTACAAAAGTCTTGTATTTTGTACGTCTATTTTATTTGCCTATTTTTCTTACTTTCGAAAAATACAAGAGAATTAGAATAATGTGTAATTAATTTTAATGTATTTTAGTGTATTTTTTCTATAATTTTATCCTCTCTTAAAACCACCAAAAAATTGCAAAACTCGAAAAAGTCGATTTTCTATACACATGGAGAACCACCAAAAATTCCACTTCGCACAGATGACCTCTTTTGTTCCTGGATCATTCATGTTGTAGATCTCATAGAGACACACAACCTTTGTGAAGGAAATTTTTCGATCTAAGGTCTCCTGCTATTTCTTTTTCAATTTTCTTCTCCTTTCATTTTTTTTGAATTTTTTGGGGTGACACGTGGCAAGGGCCGCCACGTGTCACCCCTACCTCATCCCTCTCTCCTCCTTGGGTAACGTGCCCGAAACATGACCCCATCCTTCTCCCCATCTAACTGTTCTTCCCTCTCCTCCCCTGCATGCAACACCCCCTCCCCTTCCGCCGTCATCACTCTCGTTGTTACACGCCTCCACCCTGCCCGCGTAACACCCTTCTGCCCTCTCAGCCTCACCAGTCGTTACGACAACCTCTATAAAGCCTTCCCCCGGCGGTCTTATACAACATCCAACATTTTATCCCTATGCTCCACGACCTTCAGGAGGTGACGACTCCACGTCACCGTAGAGCCACCACGAACGGAGGGTAGGCGTGACTCAGGGAGTTCTAATCACTTCTGCAGAGCTCCATAGAGATTCTACCGAGCTCGGGCTTCCTCCACCGGAGTCCTTTGAGCGAATACCCCACCTGGAGCTCTAATCTCCTCTCCTCACGGGATCCACATCCCACAAAAGCCGCTTTCGATCATCGCATTGCAGCCAGTCCACGATGTCCTCTACCATCGCCATCGATCGGCCGAGCCCGCCTCGTGCCTTCAACGTCACCATGCAGCGACGTCGCCCTCCACTCGACCTCCTTGTACCTCCATGCAACCTCCGCATCTTCCCCCTCGTGTACCCCACCACAAGTTGCCACTTCATCAGCATACACCATATCCATGCCTTGAGCTCCACGGCTCGAGCTCTTCCCTCCGCTGCTGTAGAGGCCCTCCGTCAGCCCTGGCCGTGCTCCGCCATTGCCATCGAGCTCCTTTGGTTGTGTGTCGACCGGCTGAACCCCGCCTCTCCAACCGACCTCCGCCCGCCCCCCGAAAGATCATAGTCGTCGGATCAAGGGATTGCCCTTGATCATACGGTCCATCGTATGCCACATCATCCCACTCCCCAAGCCTTAGCCCAAGCCTCAAGGCTCGGGTCGACCGAACCTCCATAATGCCACACCTCAACCTTGGAGTCCCCGAAGCACCTAAGTCTGCCACGTGGTGCTTCGAGCGCCCGACCATCTGCTTGGGGAAGTCGACCCACCGACCACTGCCCGAACTTGCTCCCCGGAGCTTCCAAGCCTCCAGACGCACGTGCAACGCACGTGCGTGGGGGGAAAATTACACCCGCACCCTTTCTTTCTTTTAGAATTGCAAGAAACCCCCTATCTAACGTCATTGTCACGTGCACGACTTTGGCATATTTGCGTAAGAGCACTTGCCATTCCAAATAATTGTAGAAATGCCCTTGCTCGTGGGTATTTCCAGACAAGCCTTCCGACTTATTGATTTTGCAGATAAGCCCCTCCAGGGACCTCTTCGTAAAGAAATTAATTATTTTTATTACATTTTAGTCTCCGACTTTTCAAATTGTCATATCTTGCTCATTTGAACTCCGATTTTAGCGTATAATATGTCGATTTGAAGCTATTTTCATGCTCTTTCACATTACATATCTTGGGGACTGACCTGAGGTTATTTATTGATGATTATCATTTAAGAAGTATTTTGATTTATGTAGGCTTCGTCTTGATATATTTGCGCCATTCTTAGATGAGACGATTATTGACGTTATTTGCAGGGGATTAAGCGCGAGTACTTGAAATTATTTGATCCCTTTATACTATTCTGGATATTTTTGAGAATTTAACTATTGCAGGGGGATTAATTAAGATTTATTCCATAATTATTAGTGTTGACTATTTGAGGAATTAAATCACAGAAATTCTAAGGCCAGAAATTTTGCTTCGAATTATTATGAGTATCAATTGATTTACTGACTTGAAGCATTGGAATCAGTTTGAATATTTCAATTTGTGATTAATTTTGAGGATTAATTGGTCAATTTCATCGAAGATTTAAATCATACAAAATCACATATCCTACTCTCCATCATCTTCTCTATTTATTTTCCTCTGCATTGCATTCCATTTCATTGCATCTTCTAGTTATTTTCTAACATAGAAATTAATCAAGCAATTAATTAATTAATTTAATTTAAAATTACGCAACTAAAAATCACCATTCCCTATGTCTGACCTTGGTACACTTACCGAGATAAAAATACTCCACAACATTCAAACGATTGTGGTTTTTGATCGACCGTTTTTCACCTCCTATATTACAATTATTGATCATAAAATAGGCAAATTTTTACGTTCATCAACGGGTTTCTAGTTCCCCAATTTCTAGACCCTCACCCATAGCCATGCATGGGAGGATTAGTGCATATGCCAAAGACCTGGTCGAGCACCTAACCCGCCCCCATACCAAAATCTGAACTAAACTTCAAGCCATGACCTAGAAATACCAAGCCAAAACCAACCCACTATAGAGAGAGTGGGTTTGGAGTTGAAGATTTATGATGATTCAACTAAAAAAGAAGTCCTCTTTGAACGCTCACCAAAATATGAGTGCTCAGAAAATTATCCCATTCAAAATCCTCAAACGAAGTGGCAAAATGCTTACCTCTTGGCAGATGTCTAGACATCACCAATTTTCAACATTTTGAATATCTTCCTATACCACGAAGATGACCTACCTAATGCGCTCTGACAATTGATCCCGCTGAGTCATTATCCCAACACCAACACATGTTGAGTCTGATGCAGATCAGATAAAACACATTGTGGACATGCAATACATAACAATTAGACATGAGGTCTCTTCCGGCGCTACTTAATCAAGTAGAGGGGATGATTGCTGGTAGATTACACGGATTGATGAGGACAAGTTTCGATGTCTTCGCCCTGATTTACTTCGGAGTTACCGACGTCATCTCGATGGAGCGAGATTCTTCTCAACATGAGCACACAGAATAGGAACAGTGTGAGATTCACTTATTTCGAATCATTTTATTTTATGGGACAAGTTATTAGTATATTAAGTGTTGAGCCTATTTTTTGTAAGTTAGTTAAAATGCAAAAGATGCATTATATATGGCCTTATTTATTTCTCTCATTTTATTTAGTTCCTAATTTTGTGATTTTATTTAAAGGTCTCAACCATGGGTGGAAAAATTAATTGAATCACAAATATTCTCCCTCCCCCTAACCCCTTCCTCTTTCTCTCCTCCGCACTCCGCCCGCTTCCTCTCCCCCATAACCTAACGCGTACCTCTTTCCCGTTCGCAGCCGCCTCGACATCCCCCATTCTCTTCCCAACGCCCGCCGACAGGGCCTCCCTTGCCGCCGCTCCTCCTGCCGCTGGTACCGCAACTGAACTCCTGTCGTTGATAAGCAGTACCTTCCGTTCCCAGTCACTGATATTTCCATCTCTGTTTGAGTACTGCATTAATTATTTTTTCACAACCCGATTAAATCCGATTTTATTCATTCTGTTCAACCGAAGTCTCCAGCATCATTTAAACATTCATAAGTTTGATTAGAGACTAACATTTAGGGCTGATTTTGATTACTTAGTTTGTTGGGTCACATCCACACTTTGTTGCATCAGTGTATATTCTAAATTCTTTTCATAAACATTTGGTGGGATCAATCTTGTAGATCGATCATCTAATTGAGTTTGAATATATGTTCCTATTGTTTGTCATGTACTGCCATCTATTAGGATTTAGAGTTTGAATATATGCGATTAACTATCTATATTTTTGTGTGTGAAGATGGACCAGTACCTCTTTGAGGATATCTTTACTCTGCTGCGGATAAACGAAGGGGGTAAAAAGTTTGACAAAGGTAGGAAACTTGCCAGGGGAATATATGGTAGAATTTTCTAGTTGCTTTTGTAATACAATCACCAAGGAGTAATATGATTTTTTCCTCTTTTGTCTGTTTCCCCCATTTATTAGCAAGTTCAATGTATGTCTATTCAGTTGTATTTGTTATTTTGTATGCCATCGATTGCTGGTAGTTTTTCATTTTATATGCAAAATAATTTCACGTGAAAAAAATCTCATATTTCTTATTGTAATTTACATTCAATGGAGAATTACGTTATCAAGATCTTTATCCATTTAATGATTTAACAATGTTCACTATTTGTTGTCCTACTTTCCTTTCCTTCCAGAGGAGGAAGGATGAATACTCAGCTGTGATCAGTAATGACCCAACCAAGGTTTTTAAAAACGCGAGGCGTATCGAGGCGTTTTCCTAGAATCGCCTCGAGGCGTAAGCCTCGAGGCGTATCGAGGCGTAAGCCTCACTCCATAAAGAAAAAATTATCATAAAACATGCTAATTAATCATAATTATATTTTAAAAGTCATAGAATATCAAATAATTATGATAAAAAACTAACACAATCACATTGCAAAGCTAATTCCAAGTTTCAAACACCAAGTCCACATGATAAAAGTTCTAAACACAAGAAAGTCAACAACAATAACGATAAAAGTTCAAAACATACATATTGACCAGCAAAATACATAAAAATGTCAACAAAACAAGTTCTAAACATAAACAATCATTGCATCTCTAAACATCGATATCATCGCCACTTTCACTGCTACTAATCGGATCCTCCAATGAGTCATCCATGTAGTTGATGTGCGCCTCATCATCATCGTCGTCGGTGAGTTCCTCATTAGCTTGGATGTCATCTTCTTCAATATCAATACTTTTTCCTATAAAAAACTAAGGTTTCATAGATTTCAAGTATTATATATTTTGATATAATCTTAACGATAATACATATCTTAGTCCTACCTTTATCCTTACGCTGTTTCATCTTCGTTGGTCGTTCTCCATCTTGTTCCTCAATATCCACTATTTCATCCTCAAGAGCAAGATTTGCATCGAGCTCATGAAAAGCCTCAACTTCACTCGTGCCTAGGTGGAACTCAGATATCCATTCATCATCTGAGTCCATATCTTCCAAACAGAGGGGATCCTTTAATGTCTTCTTTCTTACTTCCCTTTGCTTCAACCTCAAATTAAACATACAAAAAACCAAGTCATTGAGCTTCTCTTGCTTCAATTTGTTTCTTCTTTTAGTATGCACCTGCACATTAAAAGTTCATTACATTATAAATATAATGTGCTAGAACTATGGTTATTCGTCGATCTCTACCAGCTTAAAAATTAAATTCTCACCTGATTGAATGAACTCCAATTTCGTTCACATCCCGATGCACTGCAAGTTAAACTCAAAATCCGTATGGCAAACCTCATCAATTCAGGTGTCTCAGGTCCAAATGCCCGCCACCAATCCGCTGTAATTTGTTAATAAATGACATATCTAAAAAGAGAAATATAACTATAGCTAATTGAAAGCCTAAATTAAATTTGATTTCATACCGGGACGTCTCTTCTTCCTGGTGTCAATAGCATTTCCCAACCAAACAAGCCTTTTGCATTAACAAATGCATCAGACTGCAAATCAATTCTCTCTCTCTCTTCCCTATCTAGGATCATACTTTGTAGGCAAGAGTACCATCCAACTTTGACCTCATAATCATTATTGTATGTTGGTTCATACTGACATTGTGGATTAAGGAAGTAAGCAACAACATGCAAATGTGTATGAAGTTGTTTATCCCATCTCTTATCAACAATGTCCCAAAGTTGCTTGTATTTTTCTTCATTATTGCGTAAATTTCGAGCGATTTCCTCCTTTGCCCTATCCATGGCTTCATAAATAAATCCCATTGGAGGATATTTCTCAGAATCGGCCATTCTCAACACCATCACCAATGGCTTCGTCGTTCGGATCACATAAGCAACACCGGGCCAAAAGGATTTACCCTTTAAAATAATATTTTGGACACTCTTGCCATTATCCTTGGATGAGTAAGAACTACATTTCCACCGTTTTGAGGTGAAAAATGACTCAAGATGATCCTTTACCATGAGTAATCTTTGCAAGGTGAGGAAAACCGTAGCAAAACGAGTGACAGCGGGTCGTACTAAATCTCCACCTACACGATTCCTAGCCAACACCCATGCATGGTTGTAAATGAAGTTGATGATTTGCTTTGCCTTCTTGAATACATAATCATGTAAAGGCAATTTCAAGATGTCCTCCAACATAAGATCTATACAGTGAGCTGCACATGGAGTCCAATACAAGTGTTCCCTCTTCTTCATCAACATCTCCCCTGCTGCTTTATATGCTGCTGCATTGTCAGTGATTACTTGCACTGCATTTTTTTCACCAACTTCCTCAACAACCTCATCTAACAACTTGAAAAGAAATTCTGCATTTTTTACTTGTTCAGATGCATCAATAGATTTTAGGAACCAAGTTCCCCTTGGGTTGTTGACCAAAAAATTGATCAATGTACGATCTTTGGTATCCGTCCAACCATCAGACATAATACTGCATCCTATCTCTGACCAGGATGCCTTGACATCATTCATCATCGCCTTTACAGTCTCCACTTCTTCCCTCAATATCCAAGTGCGTAACTCATGCATGCTTGGGGGTTTAAATACCCTCCCAAAGTTTCCAACTTCTTGAAACATTGTCCAATATGAAGGGCTATTGGCCACGTTAAAAGGTAATGTATTTTCAATAAAGAATCTCCCAACGCTTTTGCAAACCCTCCTTCTTTCTTCTTTTTTCCACGAAGCATTCAAAGTTACTTGTTTGGAAGGACCTTGGGCACTCCCAGACCCAATTCCTGGTTTGCCACTTCCACCTTCGCATGCACCTCCACTCACAAAAAGATCCATAGGACCTCTAACTTGTTGTGCACCGCTAGATCCTGTGGGCACATGCTCGTTAAACCGAGATGATCCATGAACTGTATATGCTCCCACTCGACGAACTTCTTCCATCTCTTCATATAATCTCCTTCTTGTTTGTTCCTTCTTGGATAAGAAATCCTTCATCTCATTCTCAACTTCAATCGGCACACTTGGGCAACTTCTAACATTCTTGCGGCTCTTGACCAAATGCTCTTTAAATCTATCAACGCCACCTGTGATAGTTTGTCCACAAAATGTGCACTTCAGATACTTGTATCCTCTCAATTTTTTGTCACCTTCTAGCTCAACCTCTATGCCATATTTCCATGCAGGGTCGGATCTTTCTTTTCCAAAGCTCCTAGCTTTTGGTGCCATTTCTGAAATGTTAATCATAAATCATAATTCATGAATCATAATCATAAATAGTTGGTTTCTAAAGAAATAATATGTATGAACAACATTAACTACACATATTTTATAATCCTCTAACTTGAACTGGAAATCCTTGCTATCTTCATGACAACACAAACTTTTCCCTCTAAAAATTGAAAGGCTTTCTTGACAACCCAATGTCTCCTGTCAGGAGATGCATCTCATATAAGTATTAGGATGTGTTAACTATTTCTTTACTATTTGACGTCTATCAAAATTGTCATATAAACAGGTTACATGACACAAGGCTTAAAAGTTTACGTTGTTCATGCTAAACATTTTCTTGTCTGTTTGCCAAGAAAATTTTTGGAACCTGGAAAGATTGTGTCCAGATTATTTAGCAGAAGCTAGATATAAAACCCATCAGGAAAGAACAAAATTATTCAGGATCCGTGTATATGAATAGTATTTACAATTCAAAGATGCCAAATGCAAGGATTCCCAATTTCATAAAAAAATCATCCGAATAATAGAGTTCATAAAGACTCTTGGGAATTTAAAGATAAGTAATCGGGAGGAGCGGATTGGGGAGCGACATGGGTGTGGGCGATAGGCGTTTGAGAGAGCATGTTTGCAGGGAAATCGAAAGGGGCAGCCTGGGATCAATCAAGATCTATAAAATAGCACAAATAATTTGAAATTTAAAGATGCAAGAGTCATCAAAAGAGATGTAACCCGGGGATTGCGCTGAGTGATGTGTTCCTCTTGAAGCGATGGAACACCAAGCGATGAAGCAGGTCCAGAACACGATGGAGCTTCGAACGATGTAGCAGGGCCAGGAGACGATGGAGCTCCGAGCGATGGAGCTTCGAACGATGGAGCAGGGCCAGGAGACGATGGAGCTTCGAGCGATGGAGCAAGCGATGCAGCACCAAGTGAAGGTCGAAGAAGCGGAAACACTCGGAGGCGCAAAAAGCTAAGGAGCATGTGAACGGTCTAATAAGGAAAATTAAACATCACGTGCATGGCACATGACATTCCGATTGAGGCAACGCCTCACTTACGCCTCACGCCTCAGCGTCTCGAGGCGCGCCTCTTGATGTTTGAGGTGCACGCCTCACTGAGGTTGCTTGAGGCGTGCGTCTCGAGGCGTTTTTTCTTGAAAAACGCCTCGAGGCGTACGCCTCAACGCCTCGAGGCGCGTTTTTAAAAACCATGGACCCAACTTTGGCAAAAAGTTATTTGAAGAAAAAGTTACCAGGCTCGTGCCAAGTATTATTTAAAAACCCTACAACAGATGATCTGATTATCTGCATAAATAGCTACTTGTGTGAGCAAAACCCTACAATGGATGATCCGATTATCTGCATAAATAGCTGTTTTTGTGAGCTGGTTTAATTCATCTGCTCCCATATTGACTGCAGCAACCACTATTTTGTAGTCCTGATTTTGACTACAACAATATGTATAAGCTACTCCTGAAAGCAAGATTTGAACTAGTTCAAACCTTCTCAAGTTGATCCATAAGGTTAAACAGCTATACGCCTTTCTCCTTCGAATTACTTTAGATGCAATATGTTTCATCATATGGAATGCATGTTCTCCTGATTGGCGGTGACCCCCTCCCCCTTTTTATTGTTCTGTTTTTTTTATAGATGCTACATAAGCTCCTATCATTCCTCTATATGTGCTTTTGTAAAAGACACATAATTACATATATGCATACATTTATATTTTTGAAAATTTTGTCACTATATTATCCATGCCTCACATTGGTGCAACACGAGACAAATAAATATGGCTTTATTTTTAGCCTTTAATTAAATTTAGATTGAATAATTTTATTTAGTCCGTTGCAATTTTATTTCAAAATAAAGAGATTGCATGTGACCTCGATTTAATTAATTATTCGGCTATATTTAGTAGTTAATTGATTAGAGATATTTGGAGACTAAATTAGGATAAGTTAGATTTGAAATTTTGATTTGCTTGTATTTTTGTAATTCCGCCCCTCCTATATAAAGGAGATGGTAGCTCTTTGTTTAAAAACATTTCAAGTTGAAACTAATTTGATATTTTTCTCGTCTCCTCCCCTTCTCTCTCCTCCCTCCATGCGATCTCCACGATTCTCTTCCCCAAATCTCTCGCATCCGGCAAGATTTCTCTCTTCTCCCCTATGATTTCTTCTCCACCAAATATTTTCCACCATAAAAAAATAAATTTTCACCGTCGTAAAAATTTGATTTGCATAATTTGGTATCAGAGCATGTTCTACAGATTGTCCTCACGTTCCGACGATCCATCCAAGCGATCACGCGGACATAAATCCAACGAATGGCGTTCAACGGACCTTACATGATGAGTTGAGGTTAGACAAACACTATATGCTCCAGGTTTGTGCGGATATGCAAGCTTTGGCGATAGAAATACGAGATCTGTGAAATGTTGAAACGTTGATGCGACAACTAGAGGAAAATGCCACAAAAAACGCTGTAAAAGTTTCCATCCAGGAAGTTTTGGAACCCCCACCGCTATCTCCAGTTGATATCATCAATGCAACCCTTGTTCAAGACGAGTTTGAAGGTCATACGGGAAAAGAAAGCGAAGAAATAGAGGAAAAAAGCCCAACTAGACTTGCCGTCCATGCCATTTTCGATCAGCCACCGCATTCGCAATCATCTATTTCACCACCTCCGGGTCCCGACACTATCCAAGGCTTGCCAGGTACTCATCATGCCTTCCTCGCAACTTCCTTCGCCCTGCATCCCCACGCCGACACCACCGTTAGTCTCCACGCAACCCCTTTCCGCCACTAAAACCGCGACGCCACCTCCATCCATCATCTCAACCCCCCACAACCCTCTTATGACGACGAAACCCCATCGCCGGTCCTGCCATCATCCACCCTTGTCACCCTCAACCCTCCACTTGTACCACTGGCACAAAGCAAGCCCATCCAACTACCTGAGCCACAACTATGCCATCATCGCCACTAGCCTCACCACCTTTGGCAAGATTCACAAAAATACCACCGTCCTCGCCCCCTCTTGTACCAGTAATGTAATCATTCCCAAATTGGCAGCGCAAATCAAATTGAATCAGAGGGCTGATTTGAGGATTTTTCAAATTAGAGATTTCCATCCGTAATTAGTTAATTTAAGTTAGTTGCATATTTTATTTAAATAAATTGAGATTGTAATCTCAACATTTTTGGTAGATAGAATTAGTTAAGAGTCAATTAGAATCGATTAGAGTCAATTAGGATCGAGTAGGATTTTATTGGAATTCGAATTTGATTCACTTTTTATTTCTTGTAATTCCACCTCTCCTATATAAAGGGGTTGGTAGTCTATTGTACGGGACAGTTCAGGTTATATGAAAATTGATATTTTATCTCATATTTCTCTCTCTTTCCCTTGGCGCGTTCTTCGTGATTTATCTCCAAAACCCCACGCAACCGGTGCGTTCTTCTCCTTCGTCCTCGTCTCTCTAAATTTCTTACACCAAAATTAATTATTCCGCTATTGGAATTTTTTATCTGCATCAAGTGGTATCAGAGCATGGAAACGGAACCGTTCTCACGATTCGACGATCTTGTTGCATATTGGCGGTTGCAATCCGATTTGAGCCGTATCAGTCAAGGTTCGCGCCTACGACAACAAAAGTATAAGAATCGTCTCCTAGCATTCGTGAAAGTTCAACAATGGCTTGATGACAATCTATTCATTCACGAAGAATCCGCAATGACACCTCTCATGTTCCCTGGAGGTTTGTGCATTCAAGATGAAGTTTTGGTTGATGCAACATCAATCCAACAAGAAGAGTTCATATTCAAAGATCCATCTACTACAACGCCCAAACAACAGTTCCTACAGGATTCCTGTGGTACAACTTTCGCGGAAGACGATGAAGACGAAGATGTGGGACCGATTTACAACGATAGTATCGTGGAGGAGCATGATGATCTCCCGGTCGTGGTCCCCTTCGTCGTTGTCCAAGAAGCCCCAACGTCACTGACACAATCTCTACCACCGTTGCAACCAACGGCTTCATCAACCCCTTTCGTTGAACCGAACTACTTGTACGGCCACCGCCCTCACACGCAGAGCTTGTGCGACCACCGTCGCTTTGCGGGTGTCTTGTGCCAGAGGCCGACACACTGCAAGCACGACTTCCTTCGCTTTTTAGGGCGCCATAAGAGATTCCACTACTTCTCGTGCTATCGTCACCCACCAGGAAGTCGACATCGGAGCCAAACTAGTCGATGCCGAATGTGTCGCCATCGATCCCAGCTGCCTTCATCTTGCCATCATCGCCCTTGCGTGACTCCACGCTGGTTGCGATGCTGCCACCGCTTGATTCCGAGCTACAGCGGTCGGCACGCATGCATCAGGCGTGACCATCATCATATGCGTGGGTTGGGGCCATGTCACCTCCTTCCTCGGCATTGCCCGAAGCTCCCCATCCTTTGATGCCGTCGTCACGTACGACCTTTCGACTTTGCACGTTGTCGTTCTCATCTTCTAATCGGGAAATATGAAACCCTAACGTAGGGAAATGAGATTTCTCCAACGGGTTTCGAATCCCTTGGAAATAGGAATTGGGATATGAATCGGAAAAATTGCAGAGGTATTCTCCTTCCTAGAAACTTTTATACAAGGTTAGAATTGGTGGGATTTGGAGAGACATTGTATTAGATGAAGGGGTAGAAAATTTACAATTCCGCCCCATGGAGCAGAAATATTTTAAGATAAAGACTGAAAAAAGGAAATTGGGATTGCTACCTTCTCCAAATAGGATTAGGAATATGGGATTCGTCTATATAAGGCTTTATGAACTAGTTCATTGCCCACATCTCCTCCCATCCTAGGCTTGTGCCACATATTTGTTATGGGTTCTCCGAAGGCTTCGATGTTCGAGATGAAGATGCCCCATCAATTTTTCGATCACCGCAATGAGTGGGTAAAGTTCGCGGGCGTTTCCATTTGCGCTACATATGTTCTTCTAGCATGGTGTTAACGACCTCAACCACCACACCAAAGACACATGGAGTTCGCAGTTTGCTCCACATCTATTTTTCCAAAAGGCGATCGAGAATGTTGAAGTCAAATCGTCAAGCTTCAAAGGTCTAGCAATTCGTCAAGAGATGAATTTTCAAGCGAAGGAGAATTGATGCAACCATTCCCAAATTGACAGGGCAAATCAAATTGAATTAGAGGGTTGATTTGGGGATTTTTTAAATTAGAGATTTCTATATGTAATTAGTTAATTTAAGTTAGTTGCATATTTTATTTAAATAAATTGAGATTGTAATCTCAACCATTTTGATAGATAAAATTAGTTAAGAGTCAATTAGAATCGGTTAGAGTCTATTAAGATCGAGTAGGATTTTATTGGAATTCGAATTTGATTCACTTTTTATTTTTTGTAATTCCACCCCTCCTATATAAAGGGGTTGGTAGTCTATTGTATGGGACAATTTAGATTATATGAAAATTGATAGGCACGTTCTTCTCCTTCGTTCTCCTCTCTCTGAATTTCTTCCACCAAAATTAATTATTTCGTCGTTGAAATTTTTTATCTACTTCACCCTAGCACCTTTGGCTCCACCTCCACCCATTCTTGCCTCCCTAACCACGCCACCAACGTCTCCAGCAATACGATAGGCCCTCTCTACTACCCCATATGTGACGTCGCCACGCCATCCGCCTCCATTGAAGTATCAAATCCACCCACCATCATCGTTTGATAGGCCGTGACTGCTGCCACCATCCCAAGCGGCCCTACCACCTCATGCGTTGTCACCATGTGAGCTTCAGACGTGGCCCTTGTCGTCGATTAGTGCCTTGCTTAAGTCATGTTCCTGTGCCAGTTCCACACGATTCCCCTATATCTGTGCCGCCTTCTCTGCTTACTGCTCCCATCTTTGTGACTTGCTTGGGAGAGAAACCCTACTCGAACATAAGGGTAACTCTCCAAGGGAAGTCATATCCCTTAAATTAGGGATTGGAGATTGATTTTGGGATTTTGTAGAAAGATACCTCCACCGAAAGTCTTATCTAAAGGTTAAAGTTGGTAGGAACTTAAGAGATATTTTAAGTGAAGGGGTAGAAAAACTGCAGGTGTATCCCCAATCGAAAAAAATTTCAAACGCAATTCATAATTGGACAAGAAAGATACGAAATTAGAGCAAATTATTCAACGAATTCAACAAGGCTTCTTCAATACTGCTGTCGAAGACAAAGTCACTCATTAGGAGATGAGTTTTTCAAAGCGGCAGAGAGTTGATGCAGCACGAGACAAATAAATAGGGCTTTATTTCTAGTCCTTTAATTAAAGTTAGGTCGAGTAATTTTATTTAGCCCGTTGCAACTTTATTTTAAATAAAGAGATCTTGATTTAATTAATTATTCGGCTATATTTAGTAGTTAATCGATTAGAGATATTTATATTCCAAATTTGGATAAGTTATATTTGAAATTTTGATTTGCTTATATTTTTGCAATTCCACCCCTCTTACATAAAGGGGATGGTAGTCCTTTGTTTAAAAGCAGTTCAAGTTGTAATTAATTTGAGATTTATCTCATCTCCTCCCCTTCTCTCTCCTCTCTCCACGCGATCTCCACAATTCTCTTCCCCAAATTCCTCGCATCCGACGAGATTTCTCTCCTTTCCCCTGCGATTTTTTCTCCACCAAATATTTTCCACCATAAAAAATAATTCTCCACTGTCGCAAAAATTGATTTGCATCATCCATCCTCAATTTTAACCTGTTATATAAGGCCATTGAAAGTTGGATAGTTGACAAATATATAACTTATCACGGAGTTGTCCTTTGCTCGGTATCCTTTGCTCCATCCCCCCTTAGCCGAAGTTATAGTTGTATTTGGAGGTTAGATATTGTGAAAGGTCTAATGTATCGCATAACATGGCCGGTCTTCTTCTCTGTACCCTCACTAGATTTATGGTGAAAAGTGTGTTCCAGTAGTGGTATTCAACTGAAATTAACAGTCAAAGAAAGGATGCATTTTCGATCCCTTGATATTCTTTATTGATCACAATGAGGGTGATTAATGGAAGACCAACGTACATATCTTTGATCAATTAATGGAAGACCAACGTACATATCTTTTTTTAAGTTGAGGGCATGCTATATTTTCCTGTTCTGATTCGTGTTTAGGTGTGCATGAGGAGCATGATATATAACATACACATGTTAATTGCACATCTTGTCTAAATCAGGATAGAAATAGAGTTGTAATAATTTCTAACGAATATTTTTTGATCCAAAGATAAAATTCCCCTGTTATCTATTCTCTGAGCTTCATATTCTTAATTTGGCTCTAATCTCACTTTAGTTTTTGCATCTCAGGAATTATCGTAGTTATTTTACTATTTATCTATCTATCTATATATTAAAACTTGTATGTACCTCTATACATAGTGTGCTACTATATATATTATTGCTGGATCTTGTGCCTTGATACCATAATTAATGCTACATGACATTTTGTAGTTTTCTCCAATAATAGTTTGTCGAGAAGCTAAAATATGATTAGTTAACTTATTCCATCTTTCTGGAAGATAAAAATTTTCCCGTGTTCTGCAGTATCTCGAATTGAAGCGCACAGTGAGCAGTTTGACATGGATTTGGTTCTAGACGTGAACACTGAAATTTATCCCATGCAAATTGGGGACAAATTCACAATGGTGTTAACTCCCACGTTGAATTTAGATGGAACTCCTGATACTGGATACTTCATCCAGGTGCACATTTCTTCAGTTATATGCTTAAAACAGCAAATAATAATGATTAGTAACTGTGATTTGTAGTGATGCATGTCAGTAATTCAATTAGATTTAGATTGTTTATTTGTGAAACGTGCCTTTTATCTATTGCAGGGTATCTTTTTTGCGGGTCGCTTTACAGTGAATATGACACAGCTTTTGAGTTGAAAGATGATTTTAGCATAGAAATTATTCCTATTAACTGCCATGCAACTGCTCTTAACGAGTCTCATATTCCACTTTTTAAGGTTTAATTAATCTTGTATTATGACCCCAACAAGCAAAATGGAGTGTGAGAAATAAGTAGCTTATGCATGCTTTTCCAATATCTTGAACCTGGTAGATGGACGAGCTTTGATTTTTGGGGACCAAAACTGCATTTTGATGTCTTTTCTTATATCGTTTCTAAAAAATACTTGCTTGCGTTTCAAATGCTATACTTTTATGGTGTGAGATATTTTGTTATCATGCTTTCGTGGTTTTATTTTTGTTCTATTTTTTTGTTGTAGCCACATTTCCGGACATATTAATTCGCCCCATCTTAGTCAAGAAGATTCATTGCTTATATCTGTTGTCCTGGTTACTCAACATGTGGGAGCCATGCACAATAATTACTTTTATGTCATTGATTTTTTCCACGTGATCATCAGATTTATAGTTATAGCATTTTTAATGACCGTTCTTATCTTAGTTTATCATAAGACAGTGCCAGAAGCAACTCAAAGTTGATAGGACATATCCTATTTTTTTGAAATTAAAAAAATAGGATGTCATTTCCAAGTTTTTTATGGCAAAATAGAGTAATTCATATTGGGAAAATGAAGAATATTGTCAGCACAACTCTGAAGGAAGTCAGACGAGTTGTTCTGGTGGTAGCGTGTGTATGACCTGACTGTTGGCAAGAGAAGATGTGAGCTCTGGGAGGATCTGTTGAGGGTGGTGGATGGGGCATGGAGTGTTCTCTGTCTGGTCTGTGATAATTTCAGTATAGCACTTTTGTTGGATGATAGATGAAAATGGCCAAGTTGGATGTGATGTGTGAGGGCTGGTTTCAAAGAAGTGGTTGATGAGTCATGAGCATACTCAAACCCAAGATGTAGGTTAACATAGAGGAAGTCGACTTCAATGTAAAAAATAAACACTTTCTTGGCTTTATGTAGAGTTTGGAGAGGCTTTCTCATTGTCAACAGTTTTGTCCATACCGAGATCGTATTTTGATCATATAACGGTGATGTGGTCATCCAATAAAGTCGCGATGCACCAAATTTAGTTCTCGTTTGAGCGTGCTTGGTTGTAGGAGCTGAAAATTATAGAGTTGATCGAGGAGCAGTGGCATGGGATAGGAGGTTGCGGCAAGGATGTTGCATGATGCAAAAATATGGCTTTTTACCAACTTTTTATGATTTTTATCCATTTTAGGATTTTATATCTATATTGGTTTTAAGTATAATTAACACACATACTTACACACACATGTACATGTAATTTATGTTTATACCTCTATTACATATACAACAACATAACATTCATATATTAGTTCTAAATAGTACGCATGCTTCTACATTTGCTCATACATGTAAGCATGAAGTACTGTGATTATATACATACCTATACTATACATATAAATAAATGCAACACACACGTATGAAAATATATACATAGCACATGATTACATAGACAAACATGGATATAATACATACATACATATACATTCATTCACATGTACATTCATACATACATATACATATCTTGGATTGATCGTATAATATAATCATGTGAGAGTATATACATATATACATATATATACCTATACATATACACATGTACACATTCACATTTAGACCATAGAAGGCCGTATCGATGATATATAGGTGATGTATCGTCGATATATCTGTTTCAACAAGGAAGGGGTATCGAAATCACCCAGTATATCCTTTTACAGGGATATCAACGATATATAGCCGATATATCGGCGATATATCACCATATCGGCTAATATTGGTTAAAATGGACTTGATTCAATATTAAAAATCCCCGATATTGATCGATATCGCCGATATTTCGTGTAGATGGCTATATAGCATCGAGACCCCCGTACTGGTAGGGTATGGCGCGACGGGAGCGTGCATACAAATGGTTCTTCAACTTGGAGTATATTTTCAAGTTATTTCTTGTTGTAAGCCTTGAATGAAATCCACTTCCAATATCTATAAGTTAATTCTTAAAAAAAAATCTATTAGTCAAGAATCAACATTAATATCGGTATGTTCGAAATGATCGATATATGCTATATAAGTTTCATAGACGACCTATATGTGTGATCTAAGAGTATATTTGTAAGTTATTTAGTGATCTAAGAACTTGGATGAACTCCATCAATATATATAGGTCAACAACTAACATTACCAACGATATGCTCGATATGACCTTATATGTGCAATATAAGGATCACAGTCTTCACAAATGATCTATACGTGTCATCTAAATATATATTTGTAAGTTATTTAATGTCATAAGAATTTGAATGGAATTCATTTCCAATACCTGCAGGTCAGGAATAAACATTAACAACGATATGTTGGATATGACTGATATGTGCGATATATGAGCTATAAATGACCAATATGTATGACATAAGTGTTTATTTGTAGGTTATTTGATGTTTTAATATCTTAGATGATCTTAATTTCTTAAAAACGACAAAAAATGGTTTTTTTGAGCCCTGGCATTTCCACCGATATCGTCGATATGTCAGCGATATATTCCGATATATCTATTTCCGGGTGGACCGAAACGACATCGATATCGATACGATCTTCCTTGATTTAGACACACATGTGATTACATACACAAATACAGGGTTATAATACATACATACATATACACACATTCATTCGCATGTACATACTACATTCATATATATATATATACCCATACATATCTTGGATTGATCGTAATCATGTCATAGTATATACATATATACATATACATACATATACACATGTACACGTGCACATTTAGACACGCATACATTCACACGCACCCATATACATAAATATAAATAAATATGTTTGTATATGTTTGTGTTTGTATATTTATGTGTGTATGTATTTATATATAAATTGGATTGATCTTAGATTGTAGTTTAAGCTATACACACATGTGTGTGTATGCGCTTACACATGCACACTTACGCCCACACATGTGTGTACGCACTCACGCACACACATGTCTTGCTTGATTAGACATATGGCCATGGTTTGAAAAATCGCGCCTCGAGGCGCTCGAGGCGTACGCCTCGAGGCGAGGCGGCAAGAAATCGTTTTGAGGCGAGCGCCTCAACCAATCTTTGCGAGGTGAGCGCCTTGTCTGGCGAGGCGAGGCGAGGTGAGGCGTAAGGCGAGGCGGCCTGGCGAGGCGTTTTGACAATTAGTGGGTCGCAAGGGACTCGTCGCCTTTTTCTGGTCAGATGGAAGACAGGAAAAGAGGGGGTTGCACCTGGTGGCTTGGAAGGACCTGGCTGCTCCTGTTGCAGACGGGGGCCTTGGCGTTAGGGATGTGGAATCTATGAACAAAGCTCTGTTAGCCAAGTGGGTGGTGCGCATTTGGGGTTCGTCCGATTCGCCGGTCTTGCGGCTGCTGAGAAAGATTTATGGTGTTACTGGGGAGCTGGTGGCAGAAAGGAAGCGGTATGAGTCTTCTCTTTGGAGTGGGATCCGTGCCGTGCTTCCGGTGCTTGGGCCGCTTCTTCGGCCGGTTTTGGAGGATGGGCTCCGTTTCTAGTTTTGGTTGGATGACTGGACGGGGGATGGGGCCCTGGCCTCTTGCTTCCCTCGGTTGATGGCGTTGGCCGTTGATAGGGGAGCGCGGGTGGTGGAGGTCGTCGAAGCTGGGACGTGGGCGCCAAGGTTCCTTGCGGATCTATCGGATCAGAGGTTGGAGGAGTTTTTGAGGATGTTGTATGAGATTCCCCCTGTCGGGGAACCCAGACCGTTTTGAGTGGGCTGGTGGTGGCTTCTCGGTGAAGGCGGCCTATCGGAAGGTTGCTGCGGCTTTGGTGGAGCGTGATGAAGAGCTAAGTGCTGACGTGAAGATGATCTGGGCAGCTAAGATTCCTACGCGGGTTAAGGTTTTCCTTTGGTGTATGAGGAGAGGTCATATCTGTGACAAGGTGAGAAGAGGCAGGCTGCTGGGGGGGACGGATCTAAAGTGTGACAGATGTGAGGACGAGTTGGAGGATGTGAACCACATCTTCTTTGGTTGCAGGTCTTCCGCAGAGGTTTGGGAGTCATTGGAGCTCACTTGGGTCCGGACCTTTGATGCAGATTAGTTTTGGCGGTCGATTCGTCGGGTTGGACATGGGTCTACTGATGATGTCTCCAAGCCTTTTGCTGCACTATGGGCTATTTGGCTGGGTATGAATGACACAATCTTCAAGGGGCAGCGGTTTTACTCTGAGAATGTTGTAGCCCACTGTAATGCTTTGTACAATTTCTGGGTATCAAACTGATTTACAATTTACTTTATTAATGAATGTTTTGGTGTGGTGACTCCCGCCTCGGGAGGGCTCCCCCGTTCTTTTGCTAAAAAAAAGGGACTCGTCGCCTCCATCGACCCTTCCAGGGAAAGTTTCCTTCGAGCCTTCCAGGGAAAAACCCTAGCCGAACTCGTCGCCTCCATCGACGACCTGCCGGTGCTTCCAAGGTGTTTGCAACTCTTCTCCGACGCCGCGCAACGCACAACAGGCACTGCGTCGCCTCTAGCTGCTCAAAAACTCCACCACAAAGCTGCTGCACCTCCGCTAACAGTAAGTTTTTTTTTCATTTTTTATTTTTTTAGTCAACTTTATGAAATAGTTTCGAGGGTTTTTCCAACCTATACCTATGCTATGAATCATGATTCGATTTAAAAAAGAAAAAACGACTATAATATCTTGTTTATTGAAGTGGATTTCATGTCATGACTCATGTTGCTATGCCTATGATTGAACTTTTAAAAGTTGAAGTTTTGTTAAATAAATTTTGTAATTTTCTTAGATCAGAAGTTTTATTGTGATTCTGTTAAATGAAGTTATTAATGTTTTACTAAATAGTATGCAAATGTTATCTACTTGATTGTATTTGTTACTCGAAATTATAGAGATGCCAAAGACAAGCAAAGGTCAAAAGAATTCTGAAGGTCGGAATGATCCCACATGGAAATATTGTGTTCAACTTGAGATGGAGGAGGCTCAAAATCTAAAGGATATGTGTATGTCCAATGCAATTTTTGTGGGAAGAGGATTATAGGTGGAGTCGCTAGACTCAAGCATCATCTCGCAAAGAGCGGAAAAAATGTGAAAGGTTGTGCACAAGTTCCTACTGAAGTGTTGAATGAAATGAAGGCTATATTATCGTCCAACGATGATAAAAATAAGAGGGCAATGATGGAGATGGAAGAATTGTGCCGAGCGGGTAGCGTTGACATGCAAAGTCCATTGGTGGTGACAATCAAGCAGTCTCTCCATCTGGATCTAGTAACATGAAGAGGGTAAGAGGCCCCATGGACTTCTTTGTTGCTGGCCCATCACCAATGGGAAGTCCAAGTCCTACGACTACGATTGGGGTGAGTGGCCATCAAACTACATTGAATGAGACTTGGAAGAAAGAGGAGAGAAGCCGTGTCTGTCGTACCATTGGTAGATTCTTCTTTGAAAATGGGTTGGCATTTAACTGTGCAAGTAGCCCTTCCTTTTCATCTATGCTTCATGCTGTCGGCTCCTTTGGGAGGGGATCGAAGCCTCTGTCTGCTTATGAGCTAAGTGGTTGGATTTTGAAAGAAGAAGTAAAGAATATTGGGGACATTATGAGTGAGGCAAGGGCTTCTTGGGCAGAAATTGGATGCAGCATAATGTCAGATGGTTGGACAGATGTAAAGGGTCGTTCTTTAATCAACTTCTTGGTGAACTACCCGAAAGGCACTTGGTTCTTGAAGTCCGTAGATGCATCCGACAAAGTGAAGAATGCAACCTTGCTATTTAACCTGTGGGATGAGATTGTAGAGGAGGTCGGCGAAGGCAATGTTATACAGGTTATTACAGACAATGCCTCAAATTACAAGGCGACTGGACAAATGTTGATGGAGAAAAGGAAGCACCTTTACTGGACTCCGTGTGCAGCCCACTGCATAGAGTTGATGTTGGAAGATATCTTGAAATCGCCTCTACCTGCCCCTGTGTTCAAGAAAGCGAAACTGATTATTAATTGCATATATGCGCATGGATGAGTTTTGGCCGTGGTCAGGAAGCAAATAGGACGAGATTTGGTACGACCAGCGGTCACACGTTTTGCTACGGCTTTTCTTACACTGCAGAAGTTGATGAGCATAAAGGATCCTTTGGAATCCTTTTTTACTTCTAGCAAATGGAAGAAGAGTCCCTATGCTTCTAAGACTCAAGGGAAAAGTGTAAGTCACAATTTTGAGAAGCAAAACTTTTTGGCATGGTGTTGCCTACGTGATATAAACGACGAAACCATTAGTTTTGGTTTTGCGGATGGTGGATTCTGAAAAATATCCACCAATGGGTTTCATCTACGAGGCCATGGATAGAGCTAAGGAAGAAATGGCGAAAGTATTGGACAATGATGAAACAAAATATCGAACATTGTGGGATATTGTGGATGACAGATGGGATCGTCAACTCCATACAAACTTGCATGCGACAACATACTTTCTCAATCCCAAATGTACATACGAGCCGTCATTTTCCAAACATTTTGAGATTAAAAAAGGCTTGTTTGATTGCATCATGAGGATGGTAGATGATCCTTCTGCAAGGGAAAAAATTGATTTACAGATTGATGCTTTTAAGCATGCGAGAGGTTTTTTTGGATGGAAAAGCGCAATAAGTACGCGCAAGAAGAGGGGTCCTGGTTAGTATATATTTTGTTTTATTATATTATTTCTTTCAATTGATAACCATCTAAGATTTACCACGATTGTGAAATATAACATTTTCAGCGGATTGGTGGTCTCAATTTGGGGACGAATGCCCTGAGTTGCAAAACTTTGCCATCCGAGTTTTGAGTTTGACTTGTAGTGCATCGGGGTGCGAGCGCAACTGGAGTTCTTTTAATCAGGTAATATTAACAATTACATTCTATTAAGATTTATGATACAATACTTATTGATATTAGAAATCTGACACTAGGTACACACAAAGAGAAGGAATCGACTTACACAAGCCAAATTGAATGATTTGGTCTACGTGATGTTCAACCTAAAATTGAAGCATAGAGAGATTAGGAGAAAGACCATGGATGATCCTCTATGCTTGGATGACGTCTGATGCAGCGTGGGCCCCAAATATAGGGCCAAATATTTATTTAATTTTAATTGTCAATTTTATTTACATTTTTAGGTTGTCGAAATTGTTTAATTAAATAATTAAGATCACATGTGATCTCAACGTTTATTTCGTAGATTTTAATTTGAATTTGGGTCAATTAATTAGTAGAGTCAATTTAGGCAAGTTGGTTGTCAATTTAAATTAGTTTACTATTTTTGTAAACCCATCTCTCCTATATAAAGAGAGGGTAGCCCATTGTTTTTATTGAGTCAAGTATTAATCAAAGTTTGAGATTTTATCTCTCTCCTCTCTATTTTCTCTCCTCCCTCCACGTGGTCTTCACGGTTCGCCTTCTTCAACCCCTCGTTACCGACGAGATTTCTTCTTCTCAACCTCTCCTTTCTCCACCGATATTCCACCGCCAAACTATTTAATCATTTATCGACGCCGCAAAAGCCGATTTGCATAATTTGGTATCAGAGCATGGATACCGAATCGTTCCTACGATTCGACGATCCTGTCGACTATTGGTGTTTGAAGTTCGGTCTCAGCCGCCCATCTCATGATCCGTATCGTTCAAAGAAGTTCCGGCAGCGACTTGTCGCGTGCATCAAGGTTCAAGCATGGCTGGACGCGCTAACCGACGAAGATCTCGCTGTCCACGACGAAAAGCTCGCTGTCAACGAAGAATCCGCTGCTGTCCAGACCGTTTTAGAAGGAAAACGCGACGAAACAGTGGCTGTCCAGGCGATTTCAGACCTGCAAACGCCACCGGAAATGACTCCGGCACCATCTACGACCCTTCCGCAGGTTCCTGACGACATCCCCACACCCCCGGCCTCTCCCGTCACAACCCACACGCCGTCAATTGTCGAAGAAACCCGCCCCGTGGAGGAAGAAATGCTCGCTGTCCAGCACCTTCCGGAACCGATTCCGCCACCGGAATCGATCCCGCCGCCCCCTCCGACCGTCCTGGCACGACCCCATCTATCCCATGTATCTTCCCGACTCTCCTCGACCACTCCGCCAGCCCCCCTAGCCTTGCCGGAACCCTTCCCTGTCCCCACACTGCCTGCGGCTCCCTCCTAGCCGCTCCCACCCACCGCCTTCGCCTACCCCCTTCCCACACGCACCAGCCATCTCCCCAGGCCCCCTCCTCCTCCTGCTACCCCACGCGCACCAACCCTCTCCCCATGGCCTCCCCAGCCTCACCGCCCTTCCCGCACCTCCCCGTTCACCCCTATTGCGCCACCTTTTCCGCCTCGCCCAACCACACCCAAGCGCCCCGCCCTCCGCCTGCGCCTCAGCACATCGCCAACCCTCCCTCGGGTTCGCCATCTCACCAGCAACCACCTTTCCCTCGCCAAACCTCCCCCCCTTCGCCAGCCGCCCACCATCCTCCCCTCGCACCTACCATCGCCCCACGCCCCCTCTTTCCCGCCATCCCACCTCTTCCGTGATCTAGCCTCGCGACCCCTGCTTCCCTACGACGCTCCCACCACCTCGCACCCCTTCCCTCGCCCCCCATCTACGCCGCCGGCACGCCCAGAGCCGCCATGCCCCTCCCACCAGCCGACTGAAGGTCTTGTGCCGCCTCCCCGCGCATAAAACGAAGACCCAAACCCTAACTGCGAACCTGAAGGACACGGGATGTCCATCCCACGAATTGTGGGGATGGAGATTTAGTGGGAAAAATTGCGGAAAGGATTCCCCTAAGAACCCTATTCACAGAAAGGTCAAGAGGAATAGGAAAGAAAGAAAGAATAAGGGGGTGCAAAATTTTCACACACACCCCTGGCGGCCAAAATATTTAAAACAAGAGGCTGGAAATCACAGATTTGGGGAACCTCCTTATCCCAATAGGACTAGAGCCTTGGGCTTTCCCTATAAAAGGACCCCATGGCTTCATTCCTTAGCCACATCTCCTCTTCTCCTCTCCTTGTGCCATTGCTTCATTATGGATTCTCCAAGGACCATATTCTCCATGCCGCATCAAATTTTTGAACATCACGGGAAGGAGACAACAATCAAGACGCCGCCGCCATTCGCGCCGCACATGTTCTTCAACCACGACGGCCGCATCATCCCCACCCGCGTATGGATTCCGCCGTTCGCTCCACATCAGTTCTTCCAGAAGACGACGGAATGCGCCGAATCACCCTCTAAGCCTGCAGATCCCGCAATTCGTCAGGAGCCGAATTTTTAAAGCGACGGAGAGTTGATGCAGCGTGGGCCCCAAATATAGGGCCAAATATTTATTTAATTTTAATTGTCAATTTTATTTACGTTTTTAGGTTGTCAAAATTGTTTAATTAAATAATTAAGATCGCATGTGATCTCAACGTTTATTTCGTAGATTTTAATTTGAATTTGGGTCAATTAATTAGTAGAGTCAATTTAGGCAAGTTGGTTGTCAATTTAAATTAGTTTACTATTTTTGTAAACCCATCTCTCCTATATAAAGAGAGGGTAGCCCATTGTTTTTATTGAGTCAAGTATTAATGAAATATTGAGATTTATCTCTCTCCTTTCTCCTCTCCCTCTCTCTCCACGCGATCTCCGCGGTTCTCCTCCTTCAACCTCTCGTATTCCAGACGAGTTCTTCTTCTCAACCCCTTTCCTTCTTCTACCAAATAATTTCTACCATTCAAAATTAATTTATCGACGCGCCAAAAAGCCGTTTGCATCATTTGGTATCAGAGCATGGATACCGAATCGTTCCTACGATTCGACGATCCTGTCGACTATTGGTGTTTGAAGTTCGGTCTCAGCCGCCCATCTCATGATCCGTATCGTTCAAAGAAGTTCCGGCAGCGACTTGTAGCGTGCATCAAGGTTCAAGCATGGCTGGACGCGCTAACCGACGAAAATCTCGCCGTCCACGACGAAAAGCTCGCTGCCCACGAAGAATCGGCCACTGTGCAGCACTTTCCAGAACCAAATCCGTCGCCGGAAGCAACCCCGCTGCCTCCTCCAACCATCCCGGCGCCGCCCCAGCCTTCCCAGGTGCCTCTCCTGCCCTCCCCGGCCCGCGCGGCCGTCGGCCCCACCCCGGCAACCCCTCAGACAGCCCCAGACCCTCCCACGACGCAACTCCCGGCCACAGCGCCGCCATCTTCTCTGCCGCCCCTCTTCCTCCTCCCGTGTCCCACTCCCGCCACCCAACCCTTTCCCGCTGCCGTCACACGCCCCTGCCCCCAGATCCCCTCCCCTGCCCTCTTTTCTCGTGTTCTTCTCCCCCCTCCGCTGTTCCTCTCTCCAGCACTATCGCCAGGCCGCAACCCCGCCTCCCTTTGCCCTGCGCCTTCGCAACCCACCCCCCAAAGCCCCCGGCCTCGCCTGACCTTCCCATCGAACCCCCTCAGCTCGCCCCCCCTCCACCGCCACGGCACCACGAGCCGCGTCCAGCGAGAAACGCCGCGCGATCGCCCTCAGCCCCGCGCGCGCAGGCCCGCAACCACGAGCCCCAACCTGCATCGCCCAGGTCGGCGCCGCCCTTGGGCTCCGAAGTCACGCCGCCGCCTTTTGGTGAAGATAACCGAAACCCTATCGGGGTTTCATGGAGCCAAATCCCTGGAATTGTGGGATTGGATGGATAGTGAGAAAAATTGCAAACTGAAATTCCCTAAACCCTTTATTTGCCGGAAGGTCCAAAGTGAAAAGAAAGTAAGGAAATTTGAAGGGGTACGAAAATTGCAGAGATGCCCCCCAATTGGAAAAAACTACAAACGTAACGTGGAAAATGATTGCATTGGGGGAGATTAAAGGTACAACTCGAGGATGAATTCTCCGACGACGCCTCTACTTCGAGCAATTCGTCGGGAGACGAATTTTTTAAAGCGGCAGAGAGTTGATGCAGCGTGGGCCCCAAATATAGGGCCAAATATTTATTTAATTTTAATTGTCAATTTTATTTACGTTTTTAGGTTGTCGAAATTGTTTAATTAAATAATTAAGATCGCATGTGATCTCAACGTTTATTTCGTAGATTTTAATTTGAATTTGGGTCAATTAATTAGTAGAGTCAATTTAGGCAAGTTGGTTGTCAATTTAAATTAGTTTACTATTTTTGTAAACCCATCTCTCCTATATAAAGAGAGGGTAGCCCATTGTTTTTATTGAGTCAAGTATTAATCAAAGTTTGAGATTTTATCTCTCTCCTCTCTATTTTCTCTCCTCCCTCCACGTGGTCTTCACGGTTCGCCTTCTTCAACCCCTCGTTACCGACGAGATTTCTTCTTCTCAACCTCTCCTTTCTCCACCGATATTCCACCGCCAAACTATTTAATCATTTATCGACGCCGCAAAAGCCGATTTGCATCAACGTCGATTCTAGTGATGAATGGGTGTCGGAGCTCCAAAGTTGTGACTTCGAAGCTTTCAAGAACTTGATGCGAACACTCCCATTGAGGATGACGTTGTAGAAGTCGAGGATGAAGCTGATGGACAAGGAAATTCACGTCAGAAGAGGAGGAAGGACAATGGTAATGACTACTTATTATGATTCATGAACATACTATGTTATTTTGAACACAACAAAAGTAAGTTAATTAATATTGGTATTATCTAATAGGTAAAGCAGTGATGGACGTTGATGAGGAGGAGTTTCAGGATAAAGAAGTTAGCGATGAAGGGGAAGATGAAGCAATGTTGAAGTACATGGATGACTCATTTGATGATCCAATAAGCAGTAGTTCTTCTGATGATGATCTTTTTGTAGAAGTTGTAGTTGGAGCCAATGTCAATGAGCAGGAGAATCCAGAACGCCCAGAACCTTGATTAGAAATTTAGGATATGGCAAAGCTACCTCTCTTAATACTCCTTTGGGTTTTTTGAACTATTGGTCATGTATTAGAAGTAGAATATTCGAACTTATATCATGTTTTGTAACAATTTTAATCTTTTGTCTTAAACTTTTAGACTTTTACATTAACACATACAGTCTAGCGGCGATGTTTGTTATTGTTGGTTTTGAGAAGTTACTTGAAATATGCTTTAATTGTTTTAGAACACTGAAATCTTATTAGAAAATATTGTCTTACTAATATTATTACAACATTCTCTATTAAATTACATATTTTGGGTGGTAATACTGAGGCTTACGCCTCGACCGCCTCGAGGCTACGCCTCGCCTCGATTCCAGGATAACCGCCTCGTTTCGCTTTTCGTTTTTTTAAACCTTGCATATGGCTGTTTGTTCAGGAATATCAGTGGTTTGAACTTTAACATGTAAAGTTTTATGAACTTTATCTTGAGAATTCTAACTTAATCAAATGAAAAGATTATCAAATGAAGACGCGTGTGTGTGTGTACGCACACACACACACACGTCTTACTTGATTAGACATATGGCTGTTCAGGAATATCAGTGGTTTGAACTTTAACATATAAAGTTTTATGAACTTTATCTTGAGAATTCTAACGTAATCAAATGAAAGGATTATCAAATGAAGGATTGAGATATTTTCAAGCAACCTAAGGCCAGCAAGCAGAAAATCGTGTCTTACCTACAGTTGGCGCATCAATGACTATGATCAAAAGAGTGTAGGTGGCAACTGGCAAGTGAAGCTGTGAAGTTATGCGAGGGGAATCCCAAGCAAGCTTCAGATCTGGAGAAGGAGGTGGGGATTAGGCGTACGATAGCGGTGAAACAGGAGTTGGCTGTTGTGGTCTTGTGGGCAAATATTGGACGAGATGTACTCAGTGGTGTTCGAAGATGGGAGGTCTTATGTAGCAAATGTAGTGCAGACTGAAAAATGTCGGCTGTGATCAGGGCACAATTCTGAGAATCTGATGCTTCAGCTTAAACAGGCTCTGGTAATTTAGGGGGGGGGGGTCATCTGAGGAAGGCAAGTCTATGATAGCCTTATCTTTTCCAAAGGGGCTAGTGACCCCATCTTCTAATAGAATATAATAGCCTAAAAGTGTACATGGCTGGTGATTCTGCGTTGGTTTTGAAAAATGTAAATGTTAGCTTACTTTTAATAAATATTGGATGAAATCCCCCTGCTGGATGTTCATCTCATCCATGATCTTAGCTCTTGCAAATGCGGACATCGTTCAAAATTCCTCGGATTTTCAATAAACATTTACACTGAAATCCTTTTCAGTGCGAGTTTAGCGACAACGATCTAGATCACCCACCCTTGCACATGGGTCTTTTTTCTTGTTTTCTTTCCATTTTCCTGTGGCTTTGTGTCCTTTCATGCGTGATATATACAATGGCTGTAGCTCCTTTCAAGAAAGAAGATACCTGAGATGCAACGACTTATCTATATTTTTCTTTTCTTGAAAAGCTTTCCCATCTATCTTGAAGAAGTGGCCGTCCGATTTTATTTTTGTTTGTTGATTATGCCTTTTGTTTTTTTATATGAGAACTTGGTTAGTTCTACAGTGGACACTATTATTTCTGACACAATTCTAAGATACAAAATGCTCGCTTATTTTTCTACTTTGGAAAATCTTATGTAATAGTTCTGAGACGTTTCCTCGTAATTAAAATTCATTTTCTCATCCCTGAATTAATCATTTAGGGAGGGAGAAAATCTTTGGCCGACAAATTTGAGTATGTCATGCATGGAAGACTGTACAAGATCTCAGATGCAGTGCCATCCAGAGGATCTACAGAATCTAAAGTGTATGTCTTCTATCTGTAAACCTTTTCTTTTCCTAGAGTTTCTAGACGATTTCCCTAACCTTCTAGTTTTTTGTTCCATCTATAACATGCATTTACTGCAAATATCTATTATTTCTTTGTTTGAATTCATCCTGTGATTTTTGGGCTTCTGTTGAGGGACACTGGCATTGAAGTAGTTTTATTTGATAGTAAAGTTCCAACAATTTACATCCATATTACTCGATAGTGGTGTGATCAGGCACTTGGTAAGTTAGCAGTTACGTGTTTTAAGTGTTTACCAGATATGATGATTTGGAGCCTACATTCTTGATTTCAGTCATAAGTTTTCTACGTTGCCACATAGTCAGCAATATCAGAGAAAGATCAGACCTACAACTATAAGCCATGCCGATTTATGGTGATATGCATGGAATTTACACGTGTAGGCTATACTTATCTTGAGGGGATTGTTTTTTTTTAAGGAAAGATGGGATGGATCTCCTTTAGAGGCCTATCCAAAAAATATATTAAATAGTAAGGTAATTGAATTCGTCAGGTTCCATAAAGGGCTCTGGCATGTCCCAGTACGTTTTCAAAATAAAATCTCCCACCCTCAAAAACATCAGTTCTAGCTACAATCATGGTTTTAAAAAACGTGCCTCGAGGCGTCGAGGCGTAAGCCTCGAGGCGGTTTTCCATGAAACCGCCTCGAGGCTATAGCCTCAATCTGGGTATCTGAGGCGTAAGCCTCAAACACCCGAGGTGGTACCGAGGCGGTCTCGAGGTGCCGCCTCGGTCTGCTGTGCATTTTTTTGGGTAAATAAATAAAAAATTATATAAAGCTATACTTTTATAATAATATTAAAGTTATAAAACATATTTTAGCTACAAACATACAAGTCACAATCACAATATTGTATTATAGTATCATTATATGCTACTCCCTAAACATACCAATTCATAAATATACAATTATACATTTATATTACAATCATCATTGCATCAAAAAAATCATGCAAGTGTACAAGGATTGTTTCTAATTAGTATGAACAAATTTTATATCAACAAATGATATTCAATTGCTTGTATCGCTACAATGAGTATAATATATGTTTAAGAGAATGTATATTTGGTAAGAATATTAGGAATTCACATATTTACAATATTAATATTACTTAATCATGAATTAAAACTAGCATGTATGGTTAATATGGTATATTTTGTACATCTGTTAAATTTAAAATATTCAAATTTAGGATTTATGATCATATATTATGTCAATATTTGAAGTTTACGGTTTTATGATAACATAATTATGTTTAATAATAATTTTGACACGTATTTTCTCTATAAATCGAGGCTTATGCCTCGACCGCCTTGAGGCTTACGCCTCGCCTCAATAACGGAAAACCGCCTCGATCCGCCTCACGTTTTTTTAAACCTTGGCTACAATGCTAGTGCGCACACCTTCGTCCGCTCTTTCCCTGGGCCTGACCAATCTCTACCAATGTGATACCCCAAAGGAATCTTTATCACTTCGTTGGATGCCCGGAATGTTCATGTTTTGCTACGAGTCCATTGAGCTGGGATACTGGAAAAAAAGATGCTCAACATCTTCTGTCGCTCCATCACATCTACTGCAGCCCTCCAGTCCTGTATCTTGAGGGGATTGTTGTTTTGATTTTCAGGGGGAAAATGAAATGGTCTTCTAGAAGTTAAGGACCTACTTGCTCAAAGGTAGTGTTTCCTTCCCTTTGTTCATCTCACATCTTTGAATCCATAATCTGGGGAATGGCTTCAGAGTTAACAGTACCATCCTTAGTTGTCAGTCCTTACTTTCCGAGCTCTCTCTTTTCATGAGTCGATTTGTCCCTTCAGCACCATTTTTAGGAATTTTTTTTATTCTAGATTTTCCTTTTATGTCATAGAAAAGTACTCTCCATTGTTTGCTAGGAAGTATTGTATCTCACCTTGAGACTTGGTTGGTTGCTGTAATTTAACCGCTTTTTTATTAATATATTTTGGGACGTACATTGTGTTTTCTCCTTTTTTGCTTAAAAAAGTGTGTATCTCACTTGCAAAATAGCACTTGTAAAAACTGCTAGTTTTGATAGACCGATAAAAATGATCCTTTGAAGCCATTCTGGGGTTTGTGGACAAGGATGCTGGAGCAAAATGATCCTTTCCTTTTGTGAACGCAATCGAAAATATTTCCCCTCTTTGGCAATTTGTATTTCAAGCAGTTGGTAGAGTATCTTTTGGAGGCATCTTGTAAGATGAAAAGTTTGAAGATCTGCAATGGAACACATCAAGTTTGCATCACAGTCCGATTGCATTGTACAGAGTCACTGACTTCACTTATCTTCTACATTTAATCAGGGATATTTATGTGTCGTACGGCGGTCTCCTGATGCAGCTGAGAGGGGATCCATCGAATGTTGCCAACTTTGAATTGGACCAGCGCCTTTTTCTGCTGATAAGAAAGGTTTGAAGATTCCAAGCATTGGATCTCTAGACTTGCAGCTAACTTGCCGATGGTATCTTGCTGAAGAACCTTTTTTTTGTTTGTAGTAATAGTAGTATAAATATGCAGTGAACTGATAGTTCTTGCTCGAGCAATCATGCTCTGTTCCATCCAGCCATTGGCTTTATGGATCTGAAACCCCTGAATCGTACTGATGCATCTTTTTTTATCTGGTTATTGCACGTTTAATCTTATGATGACTCCGTACGTAATTTCCATGCAACTTTTCCTAAAGGTGGCAGCACACCGATCTGCTATTGTATTCGTTTTATACATATTTTGACATTCGTATTCGTATTCGTATTCATTTTAAAATGGATGTGATATCGATATCAGTTTGTCATTGCTAATATTTGCATTTGTATTCGTATATTCGTTTTTCATACATAAGTATAGTAATAGATTTATTTATAACTGTGTAACAACATTTTCTGAATACATTCACCATTGTTGATATAAATTTTATGGAATTATCATATCTGGTGTACTTATTTTATACGTAAATCATCCTATACATATACATATTTTAGTTACTCTATTAAATATTTCTATTATTATTCGTATCCGATTCGTATTTGTTTTACATTCGTATTTGTTTTTTAAAGATATGGTAACACATTCTTCACAATATTCGTATTCGTATCCGCATTCGTATTCGTATTCGTATTTTAAAATGGATAAGGATATGATTATACCTACATTCGTATCCGTATCCGACTGTCTTCATCCCTAAGAGACATGCTGATGTTGGTTTTCACTTTGCTGTCTATTTCAGTTCTTTAAGCAATCGAAAGTACATTATTCAACCTCAAGATGTGAAAGTTGATGCAAACAGAATCCTCAGTTATTTGTAGGTTCCATATGGAACATAATGTGGTGTGATTTCATCTATTATATTCAGTTTGGCGTATCATGAAAATTTTCGTGCAGTTCCAATTTGGAATGCAAACAAATAGGTAGATATTCGTATTTGATCTGACACCGACTTGTTGCGACTCTTAAAGGTGGGAACTCATTAAATAGCATGAACAAGTTCATCGTTCATGTACTTGGAAAATGAATATCGGTTTCTCGTCAATGTTCCTTTATGAAAATGCAATTATAATCCTAGGCTTCAAAAATTTGGATAAAGTGCACATAAAGTTAAAAACTTGCTTGCCTTTCTCTTGGTTGCTCCCATTAGATAGATGGATTGTAATTCATCACACGTGCCTTTCCAATAATATAATACATTATGTTATGAGGATGAAATCCATTATGTTAGTCGATCTGCTACCGTATTAGAACGATAGCTGAGTTGGTCAACCTGATCTAGCCTATAAGCTGGATCAACCCGCAACCGTACTAGAGTGGAGGATGCTGTATTCGATTAGCAATCATATCCGTTTTATACGTATTTTGATATGCATGGTTGTATCCATTACAAAACAGATACTGATATAAATATCACATTGATATCAAATACATGTATTCGTATATCTATATTCATATAGAAAATAATTGTATATTTATTTTTAACCATATCTAACATAATTTTATATCTTCTTTAGGGATATAAACACATTTTCTTTAGGGATATTTACACCCATAACCCTGAGTAATATGGTAATTACCCCAGGAACCCCGCGTAAGTGCGAATTACGCTAAACCCCCCGAGTAATGCTTAACGATTACGTGCGTAACCCTCCGTTACGCTGGGACGTTAGCGGTAACCACGGTTGGGTTACCACCTACCACCACCGAGTTTCGAGGTGGGGATCAAATGGCTGGGATTTGTTGCCGCCACGTGTATGGTGTAGATGGAAGCGGAAGTCGAATCGATGAATAGTGCCTGGGTGACGAGGTATGTGTTTTTTCCCTCGTCCCGCCCGCCCTCGACATCCTCAACGATCGTTCCCGCCTTCGGATCATCGTCTTCGTCATCTTCTCCAACTCGCGGAAGAAGAAGAGCCCCCCCCACCGATCGCCGACGACACGCTTCCTCCTACACCAAGCTACCAGAAGCAACTCGAAAGGCAACGATATGTCCTCCCCCATCGTCTTCGCCTCTGAAAATCTTTGTAAAATCGAACTCAGTACATGAGAAAGAAACCTGCATGTACCTTAGGGCATGGGTTGGTTCGAAGGCCGCGATGGGGTCCTTAGCATTTGCGTCCGGTATGGGGGATACTTCAAGAAGGTGCGAGGTCGTGGTGGCGATAGGTACTTGCTGGGACAGCAAGTCGTCATACGGACAGACCCAGATTACACGTGTTGGTTCGACATCTTGGATGACATCGCAGAAGTTGTTCCATGGCAAGCAAAGGATTCCTTGCGGTTGAGCTGCAAAATTCCTAATTCCCATCCATCCAGGTATGAAACTATGTCATGGTGTGAGATGTTATTGGCCTACTCGCTTATTATTTAGGTATACGAACTGTACTCGCATTTTGTCTTCGTTAGGTATGCGAAGTTATCTGATGAGAAGCAGATGATGGAAATGTTTCACTTGCACCAAGATGGGACGTAAGTTGAGTTGGTGGTGGAGTTTGATCAAGATGCTGAACCACTTGCTGCAGAGGAAGCGGATGTGAATGCAGGTCAAGATCCAACTCCTGCGTCCTTAGGGAGTGATGCGAATAAGGCAGCGGAGGCTTTGCAGGAGTTGGGATCGGTTACGCATGAATCCTTGGAGACAGTTCAATGCATTGCTAATACCGAATTTGCGCAAGGGGATGGAGTGGAGGGATTTACTACTGAAGCCATGGATTTTGAGGATGAAGTTGTGCAAATGGACATCGACCCGAATGAGGCAGTGGAGATGGATGATGATCCCCTATTTGAAGAGCCACTTGGGGATGAATCAAGAGAGGAGGAATCAAGGGCACCCATCAGTCCCAATGCCATGGAGTCACAGCTGTTGAGTTCTCAGCATTCGCGTATAATGAGATCGAAGAGAGTGTTGCGCTCTCAAACCTTATGTATCGATGTAAGCGAATCAGAAGATTCTGATTTTGTTGCTGAAAGCTCAAGTACCAGTGACGATGACCTCAGCGGTCTTGAGTCTGAGAATAGCTACCACTATCTCTTAGATTCAGATTTAGAGGATGTTGAGGACTTCGAAGGTAGAATAGCCACCAACGACATGGAGATTCCTGACATTGCGGTTGAAACCGAGTTCGATGGACACGATGAATTTAAACATGCATTAAGCACTTATTGTCCGAGGAATGAATTTGATGTGAGATTTATAAAGAGTGAGGCAGTACGGGTGACAACCATATGCAGGGGAGAAGATTGTAAATGGCGAATCCATGCTTCTAGACTCCAAGATAGCATGCGATTCCGAGTGAGGACTCTACATGGCGAGCACAATTGTTCATCTGTCAGTAGGATTAGCAATTCATTGGTTTCACAAGAGTGGATTGCCAAGTACATTGATCCATGGATCAAAGACAACCCAGAAATGACTGTCAACGCCATATCTCGACGACTTGCCGAGCAATTCCAAGTCCGTTTACCTTACATGAGGATATGGAGGGGAAGAAGGATTGCCCTAGATAAGATCAGAGGAAAAGTTGAGGAGTCATATGAGAGACTTCCATCTCTCATTTATGAACTGAAGAATCGTAATCCTTCAAGTGTAATTCACTACGAAACTGAGAAGGACGATTCATTTCTACGTGTGTTCATATCGTTGAAAGCACAAAGGGAAGGTTTTATTCAAGGATGTAGACCTTTCATAGGTCTGGATGGGTGCCACCTGAAGGGGAAATACCTAGGAACACTACTCTCAGCGACAACATTAGATGGATGCAATGCATTATTCCCTGTGGCTTTCGCAGTTGTAGAAAGCGAATCCAATGCCAGGTGGAATTGGTTCATGACTCATTTGAACCATGCTATCGAGTTTGGCAATGGTGCTGGGTTGACTTCATATCAGATGCACAGAAGGGTCTCGAGTTGGCGGTGAAGACCCTATTCCCCCAAGCAGAGCACAGGACATGTATGCGACACCTGTATAAAAACTTCAAGAAAAAATTCCCTGACGAAGAATTAGAGATCATCATTTGGTCTGCTGCAAGGGCGTTCGATAACAAGCACTATACTCACTGGATATCTGAGATTCAGAAACATAGCATGGGTGCATACCACTGGTTGGCAAATGTACAGGAGAAGTGGAGCCGTCATCAATTTGGTGACTCGGCGAAGTGCCATTATGTTACAAATAATTTGAGTGAATCATTCAATGCATGGATATCACCAGCGCGAAATATGCCCATTTGTGAGCTTATTGATTGGATTAGACAAAAGTTGATGACAACAATGGATGAGAGACTTCGACGGTCGAAGAATTGGAAAGAAAACGTTGTGCCATCAGCCTTGTCTTACGTGAGAGGCATCACAAGGGACTTGAAGGGCTTCATTGTTAGAAGAGCTGATGACAGCAATGTGGAAGTAGAAACTCCTTCCGCGAGGTATGTTTTAAACCTTCTTGCCCGCGAATGCTCGTGTCGAAGATGGCAACTGTGTGGGCTTCCATGCACACATGCAGCAACCGCGTTAGGAACCATCAGAGGAGTGCGGTGGGAGAACTACGTTGCTGATTACTACAAGGTTGATCGTTATAGGAAAGCCTACACTTGTGCATGCATAGCACCAATGCCCGACAAGTCGCAGTGGTTGATGGTCAATCTGCCATTCAAGGTGCAACCGCCCCACACCACAAGGCCACCAGGACGTCCGCGAAAGAATCGCATTCGGCCAAGGGACGAGAATGATGGCAAATCAAGGCATAAATGCAGCAGGTGTAGCAAGTTTGGGCACCAAGCACGCACCTGCAAAGAACCACTCAATGCACCATCGCCTCTAGTACGAGCTAGCCAAGAGGTACCACCAGGCCCCTCAACGCAAGCTTCAACAAGCAATCAAAATTCCTTGGCCAACAGAAGGTATTAACTTCGATTGTCTTGCATTTTATCTACATTAGATCTTTATTTGTGAAACATAAAACATCTGTATTTTCCTAGTGGAATTGGGTGCAGGTCAAGAGGTTCTTGGACAAGAGGAAGAAGGGGCGAAGGCCTACAAAGAAGGGGGCGTGGACGAAAAAGAACAAGAAATTTCGAAGCATTTCCAGATGGACCTCCACTTTCGATGGATCCATAGGTAAATCACTTCTCATCATCATTAAATCTTTGTTGTGACAATGTTCAATGTAATCGTTATTTCTCATTGCAGGGAATGTGCAGAAAGGGGAAATGGAAATGGAAGTTTTTTTGGAGACCGTTTGAGCTCATGGATCTACTACATGGACAAGAGAAGCTCAGCTAATACAGAATTAGGGATGTGAACTTCTGGATGGGTGTTTTTTTGGATGCACAACAAACTTCTTATATGTATATTTTTTGGATGGGACAATTGTTTAAGTATTATGTGGTAGATTGTCTGGATGTCGATTTTTGTATATTTAGACGAACAATCCTTTAAGTATTATGTGGTAGACTGTCTGGATGTCGGTTTTTGTATATTTAGACGAACAATCCTTACATGTGCTATGTAATTGTTTTTGGATACTTGCATGAGCAATCGCCATTTTGTCATGTATACATGAGATTTCTTTTTTGTTGCGAAATATTATTTGAAAGCAATGTATATGATTAACATGGATATGAATAGCAAACATATCAATGTTGCTTTCAGCCATATCAATATTGCTGAAAGCTTCTTCAATACTAGCTTAACATTCGCATCTGTTGCTGGAGGCTTCTTCATAGTGCCGAAAGATTGCGGTTCTTTGCTGCAAGGTTCATCCATCCAACGAAAGAAATCACAAGTCTTCAAGGCGCATGTGTAGAATCGTGCTCCTTTGCTCCATGGTTTGGTGGAGGTCTTCAAAACAGCCTCGACGCCGCAAACGCAACGCATACTAGATGATGATTCAAAGGAACGCGACCGCATAATCTGCAATTAACGTAGACATCTTCAAACAATAACTTGTAGACACAAAAAAATTCGACTTCTTGCAACATAACGAAAAAAAATATCCGCACCTTCTCTTCTGGATTTACCAGCAACCTTCCTCAAAAATAATATAACTGTATGGGGCCTCTACAAGTCATTTTATAGGTTTTTGCATGGGAGGGGAGACACCCAACGGCTCTATTTCTAGCCGTTGGAGCCCCTCAAACCTGAGGGCATTTTCGTCCATAAACTAACGGCCGTCCAACAAAAATAAACGTCCACTAACACAGGGTTATGCTATGTAAGAGTTAAGCATTACTCGGGGGTTTTAGCGTAATTCGCACTTACGCGGGGTTCCTGGGGTAATTACCACATTACTCAGGATTATGGGTGTAAATATCCCTTTTCTTTAATTATGACATTTGTAGTTTATCTAATATATACATATTTAAGCTAATATACGGAAGTATCCATTTTGTGTACGTTTCACAATCGTATCCTTTTTTAAAGATATGACAATATCTTTTTCATATTTAAAAAAATGAATGAAGATATTCATACCCAAAATACAACCATTGTATCCGGTTAAGGGGCATTACAAGGTTAGGCCATGGGTACATTAAGTTTTGGCGTCGACCCATGGGTATCCATTCATTGTAGGATCGGAGTACCACATGCTATTGATCAATGGTATTGGATACCCGATCCGAATACTTTGTTGGATATCTATGGGTTGGGAGCATGCTTGCCCATCCTAACCAACTTGCTCATGGTTCGGGCTTGGTTCAAGTTATTTCGTGAATGATCCTTGGTCCGTCCGTCAACTACGTGAGCTGTGGTCATGTGGCACAAAGCTTGACCCACAAAAATGAGAGGGAATGAATGACAATCGCATTGAGTTCTGAGACAACGACAACCCTCCGACTTGTCTCGAGTCTGAGAGGGAATGAATGATAATCATATTGAATAACCACTGCGTTATCAACAATTCACCTTTTGTATCTAATGTCCATATAGTATCTCAAGAAGAAAAAACACAGTCAATTGTCCTTGGAAACACCGTCAGTGCGGTGTTTCTTGTGCCATCAATGGGGTCACTACCGGTCTCAATACCCCTAAGCTTCTAGTGCACCTCGACCTCAGCCGCAGAGATAAACACAAAGTGTGGATGGCTCGAGTGATGCACCAACGGGCAGGAACAACTTCATACAATGACTCAGGAGAAGACACGTTCAACAACTACTATGCTGAACGGTATGGTCTCAATCATGTGCTATCCTTTCCATGTTTTATTTGATTCTGATATGACCCATTCATTATCGCCTCAAGACTAGTAGCTTCAATGGGTAGAGTTGTAGAGGTCATCTATCCTCCATACTACATCCATGGGCTAGGTGGCCAATTGTTAGTGACTAGATTGATGGTCAGAGGTCAACCGATATTGATTGACAGTCACAAGATGATCGTAGACTATCTTTTACTATAGCTTGATGAGTTTGACTTGATTTTGAGTATAGAATGGTTGTCATCTCATCATGCCTTGGTTGATTGCTTTAGGAAGACGATTGTCTTCAGGATTCGAGATTTACCCGAGTTCACTTTTGAGGGTACCTTACATGACTCCAAGATGGAGTACATCTCAGTGTTGAGAGTTCAGAGACTCATGGACCAGTGATGTGATACATTTCTAGCATTATTCGGAAGACACTGAGAAAGAGCCGATGACCCAAGATCAGGATGTTGCACTACAAGAATTTAGGCTTTTCGGGATGATAACTAGCGATGGTTCTATGTTGACCATCCCTATTGATAAGTTTCGAGGACGATCATACGAGAACGGTCGCCAATACCCACGTATTGGGGGATGGTCTGCGGGGCATCGTCTCTTGTTATAATGAGGGAATAGGGATGGTCGTTAATGACCGTCCCCTCTGCCATGACCTAGGCACTGCTCATTTTTTTCCCTCCTGAGGGGCCTTTGGGGACGGTTCTGACCATCCCAAATATCTTCTGTTGGCATCATGACCAATCTGGGACCATGGGTGGTGGACCAAAGGGGACGGTCGTTCATGACCGTCCCCTCTTCCATAACCAAGGCACAACTCAATTTTCCCTCCTGAGGGGCCTTTGGAGACGGTTCTGACCATCCCCAATTGTCTTCTGTTGATGTCGCGACCGATCTGGGGTCATGTGTGGTGGACCAAAGGGGACGACCATTCATGACCGTCCCCTCTGCAATAACAAGGCACTGCTCAATTTTTCCCTCCTGAGGGGCCTTTGAGGACGGTTCTGACCGTCCCCAAATGTCTTGTGTTAGCGTCACGACTAATCTGATGCCATGGATGGTGGACCAAAGGGGACGATCGTTAATGACCGTCCCCTCTGCCATGACCAAGGTACTGCTCAAATTTTCCCTCTTGAGGAGCCTTTGAGGATAGTTCTGACCGTCCTCAATTGTCTTCTGTTGGCGTCGCAACCGATCTGGAACTTGGGTGGTGGATCAAAGGGGACGATCGTTAGTGATCGTCCCCTCTACCATGATCAAGGCATTGCTCAATTTCCCTCCTGAGGGTCCTTTGGGGAAGGTTTTGACCGTCCCTAATTGTCTTCTGTTGGCATCGCGACCGATCTGAGTCCTTGGGTGATGGACTAAAAGGGACGGTTGTTAGTGACCGTCCCCTCCGCTCGCTCGCGACCGTCCCACATGAGTGCAGAGCAGATATTTTTAGTTAGACACAACTATTGAGGATGGTCAAAACGACTGTCCCTGATGGTTAGATTGAAAAAATCTCTTCGGCCTCCTCACTTTCTCATTTCAACATACGCTCCCCCGCCGCCCCCCATCGCTCGACGTCTCCGTCGCCTCCCCGTTTGCTCTCGAGCTCGTCAGCTTCCTACATCTTAATTTATAGTGATTACCAATAGTCCTTTACGTTCATTCTTCTCCATTTTGCTCCGTGAAAGAGGTATAACACAATACTATCATGTTTTCTTTGTAATAATATTCATCTTCTTTGCAATCATACACTATTACCATACTAAACTATACAAAATATCTTCTTTGAATAGAGTTTATTTCATTTTCTTTGCAATTATATTCAACTTTGATCTTATACTATGTTCCCTACCTCATACCTATAGTGTGAGAAAAGAGTAAAGAGTACCTATAATTTAATTTTTTGATTGTGAAACAAAATGAATAAAACATGGATGGATAAGAGATGCGATAATTTTCAGCAATATAAGAGAAGTGATCATGTTCTTGGATTGGACATTTCAATTAGAAAGTGTTAATAAAAAATTGATGGTATCAAAATTTATTGTCCATGTGTGAGATGTAAGAATATTAAATGTAAAGTTAAAGAGGAAGTTTATAACCATCTCATACTCAACGGATATTGGTTGCATTACTCCTTTTGGACAGAACATGGGGAGGTTATAGAGCATATGCGAATGGATGAGGATATGGATGCAGATGTAGGAGCCACTACGCAATCTTTGAATAATGTTAATCATGAGTTATTTGATTTAATGGATGACTTAAGAAGACCTGAAACACAAGACATCGGCTTAGATGACATGTTTGAGAGTAGTTTACCAGATGCAGAAGCTATGTTGGCTCATGGGATGGAAATGACGCGTTTACAGTTTTTATTAGAGTTGTTTAAGATGAAAGTAAGGAACGGATAAATCGTTGCAATGATGACATATGTATTATCTTTAATCCGAAAGTTACTGAATAATCCTAAAAGTTTCCAAAGGATTGTAAAGAGGCGAAGCAACGATTCTGATCGTTAGGTCTGAAATATGAGAAAATCGATGCTTGTGTTAATGATTGTGTACTTTTTCGAGTAGAAAATTTGCATTTAATACTTTGTCCCTATTGTGAAGCTTCCAGATATAAAGAAGAAAAAAGTAATTTAAAGAGGAAGAAGAAGTCAGTGAAGATATTACGTTACTTCCCATTAATTCCAAGATTAAAAGTCTCTTTATGTCGGATAAAACTGCAAAGTGGATGATGTGACATTCTCGTTCAAATAAATGAGATGCTAATAAAATTATGAGACATCCATCTAATACAGAGGAATGGATAAAATTTGATCAGAGATATCCTCATTTCTCTCAAGATGAGAGAAATATTCGGTTGGGATTAGCTTTAGATGATTTCAATCTGTTTGGTAATTTGAGTTTGAGTTACATCATTTGGCCCGTGATTTTGATGGTCTATAATCTACCACCATGGATGTCAATGAGTTCTTCATTTATGATGATAACACTGCTGATTCTTTGTTCTAAAGGTCCCGCTAATGCAGTCAATGTGTACCTACAATCGTTAACATATGAATTAAAACTCTCATGGACCACATGAATACCTACATATGATGCATGTAGAAAAGAAACATTTACATTGTATGCCGCACTGTTGTGGACTATAAATGATTTCTCAGCATACACAAATATGTCTGATTGGAGTACTAAGGGAAAACTCGTGTGCCCTGTCTATCTTGAAAAAACACATTCCACTTGCCTTACTGGAAGTATAAGCATTGTTATTTGGATCATCGTCGATTCCTACCACCGAAATATAGATGGCAAAGAGCAGATAATATTAAGAAATTTGACGGTTTACCTTTTGGACACTGACTTGATTTAACTTGTGTGAATGACATCAATACTTGAAAACAACAATTACTTGTATAAAGCAATTGTTTAGGACGGACTTCGAAGAAAAGTATGACCGCTAGATGGAGGAAACAAAGTATTTTTTAGAGAGTTACAATATTGAAAACATTTACAAATTCGTCATAATTTGGATGTCATGCATATTGAGAAGAATATTTTAGAAAATATTTTGAGGATGTTAGATCTTTTAGAACAATCAAACAATAATTTAAGGACGAGATGTGATTTAGTTCAACTTATTATACACGAAGAATTACAACCAATTGAATTAAACAATGGACGGATTACTATACATGGAGGAATGTATACATCAACCAATAGTGAGCGTGATAAAATTTCCAGCTTCCTACAAAATTTGAAAGTGTCAAATGGGTTCTCATCCCAATTGTCGAGGTGCGCAAATGAGAGAGAACGCAAGATAAACGGATCAAAAGTCATGACTGTTATATTCACATGGAAGTATTATTCCCATTCGCTATTCACGGGATTGTTGATGATGTTGTCCTACAATCCTTAACAGAATTGAGTAGATTTTTTAAAGTCTTATGTTTGAAGGTTTTAGATCTGTTGATCTTACAAAGACTTGAAGAAGACATTGTTATCATATTATGCAAATTAGAGAAGATATTCCCACCTATTTTTTGATATAATGATTCATTTAGTAGTTCATTTAGCAGGTGAAGTAAGGATCTGTGGAACGATTAAATATCGTTGGATGTATCCAATAGAAAAATACCTTCAAAAATTTAAAAATATGGTCTTTAATAAGGCACAACCTGAAGGATGTATTGCTGAGGGTTATCTTTGTGAAGAGTATTAATTTTTGTGTAATGTATATGGAAGGAGGAAGCTTACGTTTCAACCGATTTGAACAAAATGATGAAGGTGAAGTTGTAGTGGAAGAGGTCGAATAAAAATTATGGATCTTTCAATCATGCGACAGACATATATTTAACGGTATCCGTCGTGTAATATCCAACAAGGATAGAGATCTCATACACTACTATATTTTGATGTAGTTATCAGAGATTGATGAGTTTTTTGATGAGTACAATTCATTATTTAGTGATACTCACCTTAAATCTCAATTCATCAATTGGTTCCGTTAACGTGTAAAACAGTTAAAGAAAATGAAAGATGATAAGTGGAACTTTAGCCTTGACATTCTTGAACATATACCGTATTCACAAGTTATTTCATACAAGGATTATATTATGAATGGCTACAGATTTAGAACAAAGTCCGCCGACTAGATGAAATCAACGCAAATATCCGGTGTTATAGTGAAAACAGACTTACCTTCAGATTTAGATGGCTACTATGGAGAAATACTTGACAAAATAGAGATCATCTTTACTCATGAATATCGTTGTGTACTTTTATGTGCAATTGGTTCGATGTCAGTCGCAAGAGAATATGATATCAAAGAGATATAAATGGGTTTATTTCTTTAAAACAATCAGGGAAATTGCAAACAAATGAGCCTTTTACTCTTGGCGGTCAGGTAGAACAAGTGTTCTACATTCCAGACAACTTAAGTGAAGGGTGGATCATACCCGCGAGGACAATATCAAAAGTTTTTTTGATGTCAATGATGATGGTGAGTTGTTAAATATAAACGACGCATATCAATCTGAGATACAAGAACATCCATCTGATGTTATAGATGCGGATGTGATAACATTTACTGGAAGGTTTTGTGACAATGTTATCAATGTTTAAAGTGTAAGTTCATCAATATTTTTTTCCAAAATTATTTGATTTAATATGTGAATTATACAATTCTTGTTAAATCATTTAAATGTTTCATTATATATGCAGATATGCCTTCACGTCCTAGACGCATTCAGGATGCACCGTCTGCACCACGTGCAGGGAGTGAGACCTCCGATCTTGATGGATCAAGTGACTCAGCTATAGACGTAGAGGCCCATCATAGTGCCGAGTGTTGGATCGACTACGTCCCGATGAGACACTTAGGGCATGGATAGTTGGAGGTGATGTAGTGGGGGAGAACTCGGTAGTGTTTTAGAGTTACATGAGGCAGGTGTGCAGAGGCAGGGTTCCTATCCACATCACAGACTGGCGTTTAATGGATCAGTCAACAAAAGATGCCATTCTTCATGATTTGGAGGTATTTAAAACTAATAACAAAACAACGTTGTTGTTGAGTGTATAAAATTAACTTATTTTTTTTCATCCTTTACTTTGCAATCTAGTTTTTCATGGGATCGTGACCCGACCACGGATGCTGTAATTCTAGGTATGGTGCGAAATTACTACGTAAATATCGATGTCGTCTGAAGGTCCGAGTAAGTACAATAATTTGGTTTTTCATCATTTATGTAATGCATGTAAGTAATTTTCTTACAAATTTTCATTACTTTGACCCATAGCTTACATTGGAGACACTTTTGACGAATTGTTCTCTAAATGTACCTGTTGAATACTAGAGGGCGTTGATATATATTTGGATGGAGGAAGAACATGCGGTACGATACATATATGCGTATTATCAATTATTTAGAATTATATTGTTGCAATTATTACCTTTGTATAGGGTATCTCAAAGCAAAATGCTTAAAATCGAAGGAAAGGTTTCAAGTCTACACACAGAATGGGGAGAAGGAATACAAATCAACTGAAGGATGACTTTGTTAGTAATCTACTATATGCATTATGTTTAAATTTCATCCATTATTATATCTTAAAATCATATCGTAAGTTCTTGAAGGATATGGAAAGATCATTAAGCGCATCACGGAAGCGTGAGGATTGTATCATATATGATCGAGAACTACTAGTTGTACTAGTTGTTCTCTACAACAGAAATTGAAATTTTTCACGTGACGAAACCACATGATCCAAGAACACTTCTCGGATCATTTCATCTAAACCACAAACAAGTAATAGGATTACCTCTTAAAGCATGGTTGCGATCTAGTCTCTAAACGAAAAGACCTCCTGTCTCATGTCCGATACGACAGAGGAGACACTTGTGAGCGTGTTGATGAAACACGTGCTCCTCGCAATCCATGTTGATGAGTGACAAATCTCCTGATCTTGTCAAATGAGATATGACATCTTCTTCACAAGCAAGGTATGTCGAAGGAGACAGAGATCCAAAAGCAAACGATCGGGCAACATAACGACGACGCTGCGGCGATGGAGACTCTCTTTAGGGCTTCCATGGTGGATGGCCATATAAGAGAGAGAAGAAGAGAGGGCGTGTAGAGAGAAAAAGAGAGAGAGAGAGCATATGTTGTCTAACTACTTATTAACCTTAGAGAGCATGGGGTCTCTTTATATATGATTTTGGGAGTCCATGGATCACAATCCATGGGACACACAAAATTAATGGATGAGATTGATTTGTACTTCTTTCAATAGTCAAAATGTTGATGGTAAAACACAATAACAAATAATTTAATTTAGATTAAATATATTTGATAAATCAAAATATAATTCAATCTAAATTAAATCAAGCAAACATGGAGATTCATGCATGGATATTACATCATCCCATGAAGATTGGTGGGACAGCTACCAATTTCCATATAGGAGATGGTAGCCGTCTACCATATCTCATGGTGGATGCAATCTCATGAGATTGCATCAATCCTTGAAAATCTCCAAGACTTCTACAACAACTCTTGTGGTAAATTATTCTACAAAAAAGTCACAATTATTTTGAGAATATTGCAATCTTGCTATTGGAAATTTGTGAATCACATTCACAATCCCAAAATAAAATGTAAATCTCATTTACTTATGCTCATTGGGTAATTTACATTTTATTTTGGGATTGTAAATCACGTTCATGTCAATATTTAATTAACAAATTTAAATTACAAATAGCTCTCTCTTATATATTGTAAATCACATTTATAATATACATGACTAATATGGATATTTCTATCCACATTATTCATATCCATGATAATTAATTCACATTTAATCATCTTGGATCTCTATTCTCAAGTGTCCAAATAACATGAATCATATTCGCATTACTCACATCTCTGATAATTAAATCTCATTTACTTATCTTACATAACTCTTTTTATAATATGAATGAAATTTATATTATTTATAAAAATTAAATCACATTTAATTATCAATTTTCTCAGTGCTCGGATATATAATATCAAAAATGAAATTATCTTGAACTCTTTCAAGGATAATGCGCTTTCTCTACAGATACTTGGAGATAAGGATATGGTGATTGTATTGTTCCACGTATAGTGACTTGGATATTGAGATCATATCTCAAATCCAAATCTCGGGCCTCAATAGATGCTTGATTAAATCAAGACCGCAAATCTAATCTTCTCATTACATCTGAATTACATTCAGATTAATGTCCAATATTTGGACCAAGATCAGATTACTTCTCTACTGAGAGAAGTCACTAAAATCCAGGCCCGTTTCATCACTCCCTAGGAATGGAAGCGTCATGTTTATACAATCGTTTATGATCACATCACCCTCAGGTATTCCTAATACATGTTCATCCTGCATACTGGAAGACCCAGAATAAACCCAAACTATAAGATCTATTTTACACTGTCTACTTCATGGTTTTATCAGTAATTTTCTCATTCGATCATTGAGAGTCGGTATCGATCATATACTTTCCAAAAGCATATATTATACCTAGGTCTTAATCATATACTTTCCAAAAGTATATATCAAATCTACAAATTCAGTTAAGCTTCCAAAGCGAGACGACCGTGCACGGAATTCAATTCTTCCCAATATCTCATTAGTGAGCTCATGTCTTCCGGTTCAGTAATGAACTTGTATGACCTCTTTGAGAGATCGTATTACTCAAATGCCCTTGTATGCACACCAACACACCCGTGTATAGACCTTGATTATGTCATTAACCTATTGGTCTGCCAAATATGCACACTCAGATATATAGTCATACATATGTATCTGGTCAGAGGATGTTTTCCTATATCGTGACAACATATGATATAGGACTTGGTTATCTCGATCTCGTTAAATCAACTCTTTGACCTAACTTATCTAAAACCTTTGAATCTCTATTCCTATGCAGAGGACAAGTATCAAGAGGTCAGTTAGATATCAGCCTTAAGAGAAAGAATTGCTATCTCCTTCTCGTGCTAGAGATCCTCTCTTAATAATCATTTGACGGTGCTTGATGAGTCCTCAATCCAACTCTTTAGATATTCATCCAAACACCAGCCTCTATTATTCAATTACTGAATCAATAACTATATGATTACTAAGATGGCCACTATACATAACCCTAATTGTACTAAGACATCTATTATGCAAATTAATTATTCTTCATTTCAGATCAGGGAATGATATTTGCAATAACATTTATTGCATAATGGCTCGCTGTGGGCTCACATGTCCAACATTCTGCCACTAGCCAAAGGGCCAGTAATGGGCTAATCATTTGATCCCACACTCATGTGACAATCATAGGCTATTTAGGAAAATGGCTAGACAAGCGGATCAGTCACTCTGTTCCCAAATGAACTAAGTCAAGTCCTTTTACGACACTTGTGTATTCCAAAGTAACAATGCTCGCATCCAATGCGAATGTTGCATTTCATGCAACTAACACTTAATCTTGCTGGTTATAGTGTCCTTGAAACTACAACATAATAATTATTATAATTATTTATAACCAGTATTTCCATAATCCTTATCAAATACCTTTATTCCTGGAGATCTCTATCTCCAAAGGTATCTATACTTAAGAACTCTTAGATCACTATCTATAAAGTCTTAAGTTTTTGAAGATAAGAATTTGAGATCGCTATCTCTAAGTTTCGTCATCTTTGAAGATATTGTTATTACTGAAATTAAGTGTTTTATTTCCATAGTAGGATTAGTAACATTTACTACTCCCACTGCATGGTAGACATCTAGCTATTGTACACATCTAGCATACGCTCGACTTCTCATAACTGATGCTCAAGGGCAAGCAGTTCTAGAATTCACTTCCTCAACTCTTTGAGGTGCTATCCTTTTAGATAGGTCAATACCATATCTTAATGGATGGAAGCCTTTCTTGGAATTTTCAAGTATGGAATATGTCCAAGGTGTACTACAAATGTGACGGTCCCAATGTACTCTTCTCTTTGCTTCTGAACACCTTCAGAACTAAGATCCAAGAGGCATCTTTGAGATCATATCTCAAGGTATGGAATAACCAGATCATAAAATACTTATTATCCTCCTTATATCATTCCAAATGATTAGGATATTATCTACATTTAGCATGATGAACACAATGTCACTCCCACTAAGCTTCACATGGTTCATCAAGATTATATTTGAAATCATAACATTTATAATTTCATTAAATCTTATGTTCCAACTACAAAAAGCTTATTTGAGTCCATAGATAGATTTCTTTAGCTTGCACATCTTGCTTTTCTCAACCATGAAGTCCTGGGGCTACTTCATGTGAATATCCTCAGAGAGGTATTATAGAGGAATGCAATATTGACTTTCATCTTGAAGATGTCAAAGTCAAGTTGTGTATCTACAATTAGCAATAATCCGATGGGTTTAAGAATGGCTACTGAAGAGCAAGTCTCATCGCAAGCAATGTCTTCTCTTCCGGTGTGTAGCTTATGGCTACGAACCGTGCTTTGAAGGTCTCTATCTTCTCATCAAGTTCTCTCTTTCTCTTGGAGATCCATTTACACCTTAAAGGGTCTTATCCTTATAGGTGGATCCTCGAGGGTTCATATACAACATTTGTATATGAAGTCTACTTTAGACCTTCATTGCTAAAATCCATCTTTCCATGTCATGATCCTAGGAGTTTCATCACATTGTCAGACTTAACTGACACATGGAATACATCCTCAAACTCATTTGAAGAGGTATTGGTATTTCATATTTAATTATCCTTTTAGTTTCCGATTTCAGGATGCTCATTATCATCTAAAGATTAAACGAGTTCCTTTACTTCATTTTTATCTTATTTCTCAAGAGATCACACTCTAAGAATTATATCCTTAGAGATGAAATCTTTTAAGAATCTCAAGTTCATAAAGTAGGTATGAAATACCATCTTTTATTTTCTTAGTAAAGTAGCACTCTCTGGTGCTAGATTCAAGCTCGTATGCATGGAACTATATTAAGGATATATATTGTAGTCTCTACTACATATATACCTGGAAACTAAGAGGTAATTTTGCTAAAATTCATCATTGATCAAATCATGTCATACATGATTAATTGTATCTCCCTACAACTCTGTTGAGTTTAGGTTTATTAGGAGGAGTGAGATAAGTCATATCTCCATAAGGTATTCCTTGAATTCATCTAATATGTATTGACTATCTAGATTAGATTAAATTCATTTTCATCTTCCTTCAAAATTTGGTTCTAAACCAAATTTATGAAATCTTTGAACATTTCAAAGATTTCTTAGGTGAAGAGAGGAAATCTCATATCATGCATAATCATCAATAGATATCACACATCCATAATGTTTACTATGATATAGATGATCCACATACATCAATATGTATGAGAACCTGAATACCTTGACATCTTACATTATTCCGAAGGAAGGGTGTATTGGACATTTTTACTTTTAAATACAACATTCACAAGTATGTAAGATTTGAACTTATAGACAATCTAAAGAGTCATCACTTACTAGTCTATTGATCTCATCAACAGACATATGTCCAATGCTTGATGCCAGATCATTATCAAATGATCTTTATCCTCCTATTGATCTTTTAAGGTTTTAAATTTTCAGTATTAGAAATGTTAATGATTCACTCATTAATTTTTCTAATTAAGTAGAGTCCACTAGATGTTAGTTTATTATCTGAAATATATCCTTTATAACTCTTTATGAAATAAATAAACTATTAGTGTATTCTTATATCTAGGTCGTGGAGACATTCTCTAAGACTAAGGGCTCCCACTGAAACTATGAAGTCTATCTATCCAATAGAGATTGTTGCAACAATTGCACCAATATCCATGTAGATAACAATTAAACCTGAAGATCAAATTCCAATCGTCTAATACATATGCAACCAATCGCGTCTGTCATTAGAAGATTGAGATACAATTATTAAACTTTGATCTTATCAAATAAGCAAGTCTGTTTTAATGATCAAATGTAGATATAGATTATTACGATGCACTATCTGAGTCCTTCTCTAAGGATTTTAGATAGACTTGATAGTCAATACTATCAATACATCAGCTAATTCCAGTATTGGCATTCATCAAACTCTTTGAATGTCATATGGAAGTCATAGAAGTAAAATCAACCCTTTGACTATCCTTCTCATCTTGAGTTTGACCCATGCTTCCACTATGCTCCCTTCATCTATAAACAACTATTGCTTAAGACTAAGGATCCTTATATTGAACTCAAAGGAATTCAATGTAAGAGTATTTCAACATTTATACATGCTCCATCCAATTCATACAATATGAATATTATGAAGTTTCATGAATGACTGGAGTATAGACAATAGAATAATGACACTCATCATGTCTACATCCATCTTAACTCTTGAAATTCTTGATTCAGGTAGGTATTCAAATATATTTGAATACATCAGCTCTTATAAAGCTACCATTCTACATGATGCAGATAACCATGTCACTCATGATTAAATGTCAAGAGCACATATATATGCCAAAAACATCTTCTTAGATTTTATAAGGATTAATTTACAATAGTCAGAGACAACTTCCAGAGTAAAATACTTTTTTATATGCCGACAACAAAGAGTCAGAGGCAACTTCCTAAATACTACTTTTTTTCTAAAAAAAATACTATTTAAGAAGTTGCCTCATGACAGTCGGATCTTTTCAACATGGATTTAAGCAATAATACAAATTTCGTTGGGGCGACGACGTGTTGCATCACCCGAATGCAATGAAAAATTGGCAAGGGCCGCTACATCTTTGATATTGTATTAATTGACGAAACTAGAGATGGAGTAAATGATAAGCTTGAGATTTGGAGACATGAGTTTGAGACTAAAGGATTTCGTATAAGTAGGGCTAAGACATAATATATGGAGTGCACCTTTGATGGAAGCAATGGTGAAGGAATGAAGGTGAAGATTGGTGATGATAACATTTAGAAGAGAGATTCCTTTAGATATCTGGCATCTATTCTGCAACATGATGGGGAAATTGATGGAGATGTTACTAATAGAATAAACACAGGCTGACTGAAGTGGAGAAGAGCCTCTGCTGTTCTCTGTGATAAGAAAATTCCTTTAAAGATTAAAGGAAAGTTTTACAAATTAGCCGTGAGATCTGCTATGCTTTATGGATCTGAATGTTGGCCTGTGAACCATAGACATATGCAGAGAATGAATGTAGTAAAAGTGAAAATGCTAAGGTGGATATGTGGACACACACACATACACACGTAAAGATCGGATTTGGAATGATGCAATCAGAAAGAAAGTTGGTGTACCTCAGATCGAGGATAAGATGCGAGAAAATCGCTTAAGATGGTTTGGACATTTGAAAAGAAGATCAGCTGATGCACCAGTTAGGAGATACGAGTGTTGGGATGTTGAGCCGGCTAAGAGAGGGCGAGGACGACCCAAGAAGTGTTGGAAAGAGACCATACGAAGGGATCTTAGTTTTGTGGATATAAGCTCGGGTTGGGCCCAAGATAGATCTGAATGGAGGCAAAGAATCCATGTAGCCGACCCTACTTAATTGTGGGAAAAGGCTTTGTTGTTGTTGTAATTGACAATTATGATCATCATCGACATATCACTTTCAAATTACATTTGATGAGAGATCTGGAGTATAGAGACATACAAACCCTAGGGTTTTAGTCATACTATCTATTTAATTGTCATTCCTCATTCATATGAGGAAACTTGCACATTGTAACCACATACATTATCTGTTCAACTGCAAGTACAATATCTTGATCATGGATCCAATCCATAATATTATACTGGTTATTATTGAGTATAATATTGAGTGGGTTTAATGAAGGATTACCTGAAATAGAAAATTTGCATAAAAATATGCATATATTTTACTTTGATTTAGAAATTTTTATTTCAAAGTTGTCTTGCCTTGTCAACACTGAAAGTTCATTCTCTTAATCACTTTCAATTTAAGAGATAGACTTATCATTATATCTCAACTAAGATATGTGATCTCCTTCCTTATCTTTGTCGCATCCCAATAATATGAGAACTTGTAACTCTGATAAAAAGAAGCAAGAACACATTCCTCCTTGCAAGTCCAACTTGCATTCCCAATTCGGTCTTTAACACCTGGGCCCACCACTCCTAAGGTTATGTTGACCCGTCATTAATTGAACCAATCGTCAACAGGAACAGCACTCGCTATGCGCAATCCAATATCGCCCCAATAATATGAGGACTCGAATTGGGGTCACTATGCATACAACCTTACTCTTTTGAGAAACAAAGAGCCCGATCCAGATGTGCTTGCATACATGAGTTGTCACTTCGGACGTGAGCCTCCTACATACAATCTCTGGCGACGGAACCCTCTGTCTTGACAGGAGACCATGGATGTCACTTATGTGATCCTCCATATCATGTTCAAATTCTAATTAATCATCATGAATCATTTCATTATGATTAATTCTTCCAAGGAAAATAACAACTCTATTCACAATAGAGTGTCTTAATTTTAATTGAATTTCAATTAATCTATTAATATCCAACAAATATTTTTTAATTGTTACTTCAAAATATGGTATTATCTCAAATACGTATTATTTCGAATTTTAGTAATTAAAAATATATCATGATCTCTCAAACATTATCCGTTCCCTACTCGCTGTTATGTCCAGTATCGACAGGAGTGGGATGGATCGCATACGGTGCAACCTGCTATCCCAACGCTCCCCGACTAGACACCATATCCGCCTCGGAAAAAGATAATGCCAAGTCAATCACTTTGTACTTGAGATAATAATCGATTATTCAACCGAAGTTATACCATATAATAATAATAATCAAAACAATTTTGTTTAACATTATAAGGAGATTTGCTAAACAAATCCCCAATCCTATTCAAGCAACAATGTTTGTTGGAAAGTAGATCATGTAACCAATTTGTGATCTAGATCACATCTAATCATTTATTGGTTAGGGCAATGTCATTTAAGGAAATAATTATCATCAAATATTTCAAAAATATTTATCTATAAAAATTTCAGGAAATTAAACAATTTAAATTCACTAATTGATTAAATGCCAATCATAAATTTCTTGATTAGGAAAGTAATTTCCAGCAGCAACCCTCACTTACTAAAATTATCATATCTTAATCAATTTAAATCTAAATTAAGAAAAATAAGTTCTCAACATTTGCTAATTTGATTTATAACAGGACCTATGTGATTTGCGTGCATTTATAGGCGTTTCAAAACCGTAATTAACTCCTTAATTATGTTAAGATCCGTAGTCCCCAAAACAATGGATACATGTTCACTAAAATTATCATAACTTGAGCAAACAGATTCGAAATCATGCAAATTCAGATCCTACAGCTTCCTTATTTAATGATAAAAATAATAAAATAATCCATATATTATTTTTGTGTTTCAACAATTTAAATAGGGCTGAAAATATTCACTAAACAGAGATGCGAAAATGAAATGCGACAAAACTTTCGCAGACCCTAATGAATCCAAGTCATCCTAGGTTTAAGGATCACATCCAAAACCTTTAACCTGGCTCTAATAACATTTGAAGGATATGTAAAGATCCTTAAGCGCATCACGGAAGTGTGAGGATCGTATCGTATACGATCGAGAACTACTAGTCGTACTAGTTGTCCTCTGTAGCAGAAATTAAAAATTTTCACGTGACGAAACCAGATGATCCAAGAAAAGTTATCGGATCGTTTTGTCTAAACCAAAAACAAGTAATAGGATTACCTCTTGAAGCGTGGTTGCGATCGAGTCTCTAAAAGAAGAGACCTCCTGTCTCAAGTTCGATCCGACAGAGGAGACGCTTGCGAGCGTGTTGATGAAACACATGCTCCTTGCAATCCATGTTGATGATCCAAGGGATGAATCTCCTGATCTCGTCAAACGAGACAACGTCTTCTTCATGAGCAAGACACGTAGAAGGAGACAGAGATCCACAAGCAAACGATCGGAAAGCATAACGACGATGCTGTGACGATGAAGACTTTCTCTAGGGCTTCCATGGTAGATGGCCATATGGGAGAGAGAGAGAGAGGGAGAGAGGACGTGTAGAGAGAAAGAGAGAGAGAGAGATCATATGATTTTGGGGTGCCTCTCTTTATATATGATTTTGGGAGTCCATGGATCACAATCCATGGGACACACAAAATCAATGGATGAGATTGATTTGTGTCGCGACCCCGATTCTCGGGCCGTTGGATCCTCCCATAATCAGATCTGGTTACTCAGCAATAATTTATTCAGCAATCACAACTAACATTCAGAAACAGACTGCAAATAAAAATACTCAAAAGAAAGTATTTCAACACTTTTCTATTCAAAAAATAAAGTTTAGATGATACATTTTCCCACTATAACCATTTACATGTACATCAACTTGAAAGGAAAATATACAAAAGATTACTAACTACCTCACAAAGTAAAGATACCGTGGTTGGCCGGATGTCTACTAAGGTCCTTGTGATGACTCACCAATACCTGTTGAGTTTTCTATAAATCATAGGATAAAAATTAGCGAATGTTAAGTAACGAAGAAGAGAAAAGCAAATAAATTGTGTAATTTTGCAAAACTTGTTATCACAAAAAGTTTCATTCCTTCTTATTAATTTAAGTCCTATTCCTTTCTATTCCACGTCAGGAATTAGTTTAGAGGAACCCCGCCCTTCTTGGACTTCGAAGCTGTGGATATTTCGAGATTGGAGATTGCATAGATCTTGGTAGGCTTATGCCGCCGCACGTCGCCTCAACAGATACTCCAATACTACCCTGACAATTTCCTTTTCTTTTATTAACTAGGGTCTCAATCCTCAGCCTGGAAAAACAAATGAGCACACCATCTTCGAGGACTCGGTTTCTTAAAACCTCAGGCTAACATTCAATCATATAACCTAGCAGCTTTAAATACATGTTATCGTGACCCAACCGCTATTGAACCACCCGTGCCTACACATGGGACGACCACATCTTCCGTCGTTTAACCCGAAGGTATTGGCTCCCGGTACCACGCATTGCAAAACATTCATTTCGTGCGCACTTAACATAACAAGGCAACCATGTACCACCTAGGTAGGGAAACGTCAATACGGGTTCCTTCCGACAAACCTACAGGTTGCGTGCCCGACCTGTAGTTCTACTCCCAGTCATCCTTAACGTGACACACGATCCTTTTCAGGATCCAACTCAAGCCCCATCAATTCCCATGATGTAATTCTTTCGTTAAGTCTTCGATTTGCATAATCAGCAATACTTAGTATAGACTCACATATATATTATTCATATGCATATATATATATACACGTGTTTATGCCTATTTTAACTCCCAGACCCTAACTTTCAAAGCTACCGCATCAATTTGATGCTTAAATCTTATTTTAGTGGAAATCACAAAGCAACTCTTCAGACTTTTCAAAAATAGCAAAAAATTAAGGTTCTTCATAGCAAAGAACATAAAATCAAGAATTTCAGTAATCGTGTATGAAAACCCAACATCAAAAGGAAGGATTTCGTTACCTAATTGAGCTCTCTCTCGTATATGCAAGGCTTTATTGTGTTTCGTTTTTAGAAAGGCTATTTTAAGGCTCCTGAAAAGATCGAATTTCATTTTCATATCAAAAGGCTAAGACCGTGTCAAGAACGCGAAGAACGCGAAGAACACGAAGAACACAAAGAACACGAAGAATGCCAAGAACATATTTTCTCTTAAAATTTCAGCAGAGTTTTCCCTTATATCGCGACATATTTCTCGGAAAATTTCGGCAGAGTTTTCCCCTTATATAGGGATATATATCTCGGAAAATTTTGGCAGAGTTTCCCCTTATATCGGGACATATCAAAATAAAAACAAAAAGAGTTTCCTCTATAAAATCAATCGAGAGGAAAATAACAACGAAACTGAAAGAATATACTCAAACAACAAGAGATGAAGACTCGGTAGACACAACGCATCTTAGGCGAGTGAACGTGTGACGAATCACAAGGTCACTGACGTACATAGCCGCCCGCACCTAAGTAGGGTATTACACAGATTTCTCCATCAAAATAATTATAAAAGTATAATAGAAAGAATTGAAACATAAATGATGGAGAATCGGTAGACACCACGCGTCTTAAATGAGTGAACGCGTGACGAATCACAGGGTCACCGACGTGCATAGTCGCCCGCACCTAAGTAGGGTGTTACACAGATTTATCCTCGAACCACAACAGAAAAATGAATCGGAAAGAAAGAAGAATCAAGAACAAAACTTAGAAGAACAAGAGGATGAATTGAAAGTCTAGCTTACGAAGCAAACTAAGAGAGGATCATACCTTTCTCCTCATCGTTCTCCCGGCAGCACGTCGCTAGCGCTCCTTCCTCGCCTCCACTCCTCCTCCCGACCTCTCGACCCTAGCCCTTGGGGTGGTGGTGGTATTGGAAATCATAGAGAATGAATGGGTAGGGGGGTCTATTTATAGGCTCCCGAAAACCACTAACCATGGTTACAAAACCATGGTTTAGACCTTAACCATGGTTTAATGGCCCATGATTTTGGCCCATGGTTTTAGCCAAAACTTATCCCAAACTTGGGGCTTAAGTTAGAACATTCTAGAGGATTCTAGATTCGCTAATGATGCTTAATTAACACTAATCGTGATTAACTTTCACTAATCACGATTTTGACTTTCGCGCTTACGCTTATCTTTTGCTAACTATTGATTAGTATTTACTAATGATCATTAACAGTTTTCAATCCGTCATTAGTTTCTTTAATCATGTTTAATTAGTCTTAATGACAATCATTATTGATTAATGACATCTTATCCTTCCTTACTTTTCTTTCTTCCGAAAATTATAACAATTCGAAATGAAGTCCGATTCACACGAAACAAATTTCGTTGGTTTTCTCTTTACGAGCCAGATCTTATTATATAGGATCCGAGATATGCCAAGTTTAAGGCTTTACAATTTGTGCTTCTTTCAATGGTCAAGATGTTGTTGGTAAAATACAACAACAATTAATTTAATTTAGATTAAATATATTTGATAAATCAAAATATAATTCAATCCTAAATTAAATCAAGCAAAAATGGAGATTCATGCATGGAGATTACATCATCCCATAAAGATTGGTGGGACGGCTACCAATTTCCATATAGGAGATGGTAGCCGTCCACCATATCTCATGGTGGATGCAATCTCATGCAATCTCATGAGATTGCATCAATCTTTGAAAATCTCCAAGACTTTTACAACAACACTTGTTGTAAATTATTCTACAAAAATAATTCGCAATTATTTTGAGAATATTGCAATCTTGCCATTGGAAATCTGTGAATCACATTCACAATGCCAAAATAAAATGTAAATTACATTTTCAATTCAATGTCCAATGTGAATCCAATTCACATCAACATTTAATTAACAAATGTAAATTACAAATAGCTCTCTTATATATTATAAATTACATTTATAATATATATGACTAATATGAATATTGCTATGCACATTATTCATATCCATGATAATTAAATCACATTTAATTATCTTTGATATCTATTCTCATGTGTCCAAATAATATAAATCATATTCACATTATTCACATCTATGATAATTAAATCTCATTTAATTATCTTAGATAATTCTCTTTATAATATGAATCAAATTCATATTATTCATGATAATTAAATCGCATTTAATTATCCATTTTCTCAGTTCTCGGATATATGATATCAACAATGAAATTATCTTGAACTCTTTCAAGGATAATGCGCTTTCTCCGCGGATACTTGGAGATAAGGACATGGTGATTGTATTGTTCCACGTATATGACTTTGATATTGAGATCATATCTCGAATCCATATATTGGGCTTCCCATAGATGCTTGATTAAATCAAGACCGCAAATCTAATCTTCCCATTGCATCTGAATCACATTCAGATCAATGTCCAATATTTGGACCAAGATCAGATTACTTCTCTACTGAGAGGAGTCACTAAAATCCAGACCTGTTTCATCACTCCCAAGCAATGGAAGTGTCATAGTTATACAATTGTATATGATCACATCACCCTCAAGTATTCCTAATACCTATTCATCCTGCATACTGGAAGACCCAGAATAAACGCAAAGTATAACATCTATTTTACACTGTCTACTTCAGGGTTTTATCAGTAAGTTTCTCATTCGATCATTGGGAGTCGATATCGATCATATACTTTTCAAAAGCATATATCATACATAGGTCTTGATCATATACTTTCCAAAAGTTTATATCAAACCTACAAATTCAGTCAAGCTTCTAAAGCGAGACGACCGTGAATGGAATTTGATTCTTCCCAATATCTCATGAGTGTGCTCATGTCTTCCGGTTCAGTAATGAACCTGAATGATCCCTTTGAGAGATCATATTGCTCATATGCCCTTGTACGCACACTAGCGCGTCGGTGTATAGACCTTGATTAGGTCATCAACCTATTGGTCTGCCAAATGTACACAATTAGACAAATAGTAACACATTTGTTTCTGGTCAGAGGATGTGTGCCTATATCGTGACAGCATACGACATAAGACTTGGTTATCTCGATCTCGTTAAGTCAACTCTTTGACCTAACTTATGTAACACCTCTGAATCTCTATTCCTATGCAGAGGACATGCATCAAGAGGTCAGTTAGAAATCAGCCTTTAGAGAAAGGATTTCCATCTCCTTCTCATGCTGACGATCCTCTCTTAATAATCATTTGACGGTGCTTAATGAGTCCTCAATCCAACTCTTTAGATATTCATCCAAACACCAACCTCTATTATTCAATTACCGAATCAACAACTATATGATTACTAAGATGGTCATGGTACATAGCTCTAATTATACTAAGGGACCTATTATAAAAATTAATTATTCTTCATTTCATATCATGGAATGATATTTGCAATAAAATTTATTGCATAATGGCTCGCTGTGGGCTCGCAGTCCAACAATCTCCCAGTAGCCCAAAGAGCCATTAATGGGCGAATCATTTAATCCCACACTCATGTGACAATCATAGGCTATTTTGAAAAATAGATAGGTAAACGGATCAGTCACTCTGTTCCCAAAAGAACTACGTCAAGTCCTTTTACGACACTTGCATACTCCTCAATAACAATGCTCGCATCCAATGCTAATGTTGCATTTCATGCGACCAATACTCAATCTTGCCGATTATAGTGTCCTTGACACTACAACATAATAATTATTATAACAAGTATTTCCATAATCCTGATCAAATACCTTTATTCTTGGAGATCTCTATCTCCAAAGGTATCTATAGTTAAGACCTATTAGATCACTATCTATAAAGTCTTAAGTTTTTGAATATAAGAATTTGAGATCGCATCTTTGAAGATAGAGTCTTAAGATCTCTATCTCCAAAGGTATCTATAGTTGAGACTTATTAGATCTCTATCTCTAAGTTTCGTCATTTTTGAAGATATTCTATTACTGCAATCAAGTGTTTTATTTCCATAGTAGGATTAATAACATTTACTACTCCCACTGCATGGTAGACATCTAGCTATTGTACATATCTAGCATACACTCAACTTCTCATAACTGATGCTCAAGGGCAAGCAGTTCTAGCATTCATTTCCTCAACTCTTTGAGGTACTATCCTTTTAGATAGGTCAGTACCATATCTTAAGGGATGGAAGCCTTTCTTGGAATTTTCAAGAATGGAATATGTCCAAGGTGTACTACAAATGTGACGGTCCCAATACCCTATTCTCTTTGCTTCTGAACATCTTCAGAACTAAGATCCAAGAGGCATCTTTGAGATCATATCTCAAGGTATGGAATGGCCAGATCATAAAATACTTATTATCATACTGATTAGGATATTATCTTCATTTCGCATGATGAACACAATGGCACTCCCATTAAGCCTCACATGGTTCATCAAGATTATATCTGAAATCATAACATTTATAATTTCATTAAATCTTATGTTCCAACTACAAGAAGCTTATTTGAGTCCATAGATAGATTTCTTTAGCTTGCACGTCTTGCTTTTCTCAACCATGAAGGTCTGGGGCTACTTCATGTGAATATCCTCAGAGAGGTATTCATAGAGGAATGCAATATTGACTTTCATCTTGAACATGTCAAAGTCAAGTTGTGTAGCTACTTAGCAATAATCTGATGGGTTTAAGCATGGTTACTGAAGAGCAAGTCTCATCGCAAGCAATGTCGTCTCTTCCGGTGTGTAGCTCATGGCTACGAACCATGCTTTGAAGGTCTCTACCTTCTCATCAGGTTCTCTCTTTCTCTTGAAGATCCATTTACACCTTAACGGGTCCTACCCTTATAGGTGGATCCTCGAGGGTTCATATACACACTTGTATATGAAGTCTACTTTAGACTTTCATTGCTAAAATCCATCTTTCCATGTCATGATCTTAGGAGTTTCATTACATTGTCAGACTTAACTGACACATGGAATACATCCTCAAACTCATTTGAAGAGGTATTAGTGTTTCATCTTTAATTGTCATTTTAATTTCCAATTTCAGGAGCTTCATTATCATCTCAAGATTAAATGAGTTCCTTTACTTCATTTTTATCTTGATTCTCAAGAGAGTCATCCTCTAAGAATCATATCCTTAGAGATGAAATCTTTTAAGAATTTATAGAAATTACTTACACTCCATATTTGTTTTCTATTTATCTATAAATATTACTATATTATGTAATAATATTTATTTTTTAGAAGGCATTTTCTAGATAATGATTATAATAATCAATCAAATTAAATACAAATTAAATATAGAAAATATGGATCAAATCTTATATATAAATCATTTTTTTTATTTTTGGAATTTTGATTCAAAGGAAAAAACCAATGGAGCTGCAATAATTCACTCAGAATACCTTTTAAAGGATTACGTGGTATGATGGAATTAAATAAATCCTCATGTAATAAATACTCAACTGCTTGTGAACCATTGGGTACTGTTTTATTCAATGTTTCATAAAGTAGGTATCCAATACCATCCTTTATTTCCCTAATGAAGTAGCACTCTCTGGTGCTAGATTCCAGCTCGTATGCATGGAACCTAAGGATATATACTGTAGTCTCTACTACATATATACCTGGAAACTAAGAGGTAATTATGCTAAAATTCATCATTGATCAAATCATGTCACACATGATCAATTGTATCTCCTTACAACTCTGTTGAGTTTAGGTTTTTTAGGAGGAGCGAGAAAAATCATATCTACATAAGGTATTCCTTGAATTCATCTAATAGGTATTGACTACCTAGATTAGATCAAATTCATTTTCATCTTCCTTCAAACTTAGATTCTAAATCAAAACTATGAAATCTTTGAACATTTCAAAGGCTTCTTAGGTGAAGAGAAGAAATCTCGTATCATACATAATCATCAATAGATATCACATATCCATAATGTTTACTATGATATAGATGATCCACATACATCAATATGTATGAGATCCTGAATACCTTGACATCTTACACTATTCCAAAGGAAGGGTGTATTAGACATTTTTACTTTTGAATACAATATTTACAAGTATGTAAGATTTGAACTTATAGACAATCTAAAGAGTAATCTCTTACTACTCTATTGATCTCATCAACAAACATATGTCCAAGGCTTGATGTCAGATCATTGTTAAATGATCTTCATCCTCCTATTGATCTTTTAAAGTTTTAAATTTTCAATATTAGAAATGTTAATGAACCATTCATTAATTTTTCTAATTAAGTATAGTCCACTAGATGTTAGATTAATATCTGAAATATATCCATCATAACTCTTTATGATAGGTTTATTCCTGAATTCATGTTTATTTCTAACAATTAAAAATAAACTATGAGTGTATTCTTATATCTAGGTCATAAAGACATTCTCTAATACTAAGGGCTCCCACTGAAATTATGAAGTCTATCTATCCAATAGAGATTATTGCAACAATTGCACCAATATCCATGTAGATGACAATTAAACCTGAAGATCAAATTCTTGTCTTCTAATACATATGCAACCTATTGCATGTGTCATTAGAAGATTGAGATACAATTATTAGACTTTGATCTTATCAAATAAGCAAGTCTATTTTAATGATCAAATGTAGATATAGATTATTACGATGCACTATTCCTTCTCTAAGGATTCTAGATAGACTGCTAGTCATATTATCAATACATCAACTAATTGCAGTATTGGCATTCATCCAACTCTTTGAATGTCATATGGAAGTCCTAGAAGTACAATCAACCCTTTGACTATCCTTCTCATCTTGGGTCTGACCCATGCTTCCACTGCACTCCCTTTATCTATAAACAACTATTGCTTAAACAAAAGTTAGAAACTTAGATAATGTTAGTAGTCCAATCAGTTGATTTCTAGTTCCCTAACAGGTTAGTATTTGATATTGATCTTCTATGTTATTGATGAGATAAGTGGAAGGATGTGCTATGGTATATCACTAGCTACAAAACAAAGCAGGTCAAGCTCACATAGAGAGACCAATATATGTAACGAGTGTTGTCTAGGGATGAAAACGGTTGAATACGGATACGAATATATGTATAATCATATCCTTATCCATTTTGAAATATGAATAAGAATGCGGATATGAATATTGACGAGTGTAAAAATTGGGTTATCATATCCTTAAAAATGAATATGAATGTAAAACGAATATGAATCGGCTAGGAATAATAATAAAAAATTTTAATAGATTAAACAAAATATACATGTTTATGATGGTTTATAATAAAATAGGCATACTAGATATAGTAATTTCATAACTTTTATATCAACAATGGTGAATGCAACCATACAATGTTGTTACATATAGTTATAAATAAATATATTACTATATTTATGTACGAAAATGAATATACGAATTACGAATGCGAATATTAGCGAATGTCAAAGTGATATCCATATCCGCATCCATTTTAAAACGAATACGAATACGAATGTCAAAATATGTATAAACGAATACGATAAAGAATTAGATACGTATATATTCACATTCATTTTCATCCCTAGTGCTGTCCCTTACATTCCACTTATGTGTGCTCAATTACACAAGTTGTACACAATTATCCATGTTTAAAAGTTTGTCTCACATTTCTGGTTTTCACAACAAACTGAATGTGTGGCTGTAGAAAATCAATCTCTACCAAATAAATGTCAGGATATGGCTGGATATTTGCTTTCTTTTTCTTCTCTCTCATAGGAATTTCTGAGGTATAAATATGACATATTCTATTCTTTTCTTTACGTGTTTGGTAGGCCTTGTTTATGAAAGATTAATAGAATAAAAAGTTGACATCTTCATTATGTCATGCTAAAGTTCTTGTTGTGCTTAATTGATAGAATTGAAGCTGAGATGTTAGTTATTTTTCATTGAGCTTTTGTTATTTTTGTTGAACAATATCAAAATATGTTGAGATCTTGTTATGGAAAAATCATGTTGAGGTATTATGTTATCCCCTACAATTTTTTTGATAGAAATTGAATCTGTAATCAAGTGCATGCTTATGGTTGTGAGTCAGTGATGTCAGAGATGTTGCCAGTCGAAGTGTCCTTTTACACATGACAGTGCGAGGGTGCGGTGACCCTTAACTGGGATGGAGTTAAGATGTCCAAATTGGGCAGTGTCTGCTTCGTGCATGGGTCTAGGATCCCGGTCTCTTCCCCATTTTTTTATCATGAGCTTGGGATTTTTCTCTTCCCTTGAATCCATAAGCTTTCACCTGACTAGTACCGTTGATCCTGAACTCTGTTAGGGAGCCTAGGCCGGAGGACCATTGGTTTTACTTTGAGCTCATTTAACTCGATCCTACACTGGTTTGGGCAAGATCGGAGTGACTTAGATCGGAGAGTCTCTCCCGCCCATCTCAGGGACGTAGTTGGAGTTTGACCTAGCTCCTCTCTGAACCGCCTTCCACTAGGGCAGCAAGACAGATGAGACCGTAGAGGGCTTTTCATCGCTTTTAGTTTGGTTACTGTTTTGCCATGAGATTTTGGCTCGGAAAAAGATCATGAAATGGAAATCACCATCAATTATCTATATCTTAATGAGATTTATTACTACAGTTGTTAAGTGAAGCTAGTGGACGCGTTAGAACTTAGTTAAGATGCATTTATCCCATCGCATGCTTATGGAGACACCCCAATCCTAAGATCTTATTCTTTCCTTAGAGTTATAGTGCACGGTCTCACCGGGACCAATACCATAGACTATCCACAAATCTTGGATTAGATTTTCCTTGTGTGATCCTACTTTCTATATTAATAGTTAGAACTCTTGTTTAATTAATACACGTCCATATCTATCTTTATAGTTAGAATTGTTATTCAATGCATGCCCATATCCAACTTGAATTTATAAGTTGAGTTTTTAGGGAAGAAGAGAGGAGAAAAGAAGAAGATGGAGAAGAAGAAGAGAAGTTGGTGACACAAATAAGAAGAAAAGGGTGTGGTATGTGTTAAATTCTTGAAGAAAAATGGGAGAGGTGTGGAAATTTGGATAAAAAGGAAAAAATATAAAATAATAAAAAATGTCACTGTTTTTTATTTTATATATTTATTATATTTTTCCTTTCATTTTTATTTCTAATAAAATACTAAATCTACCATAATTATCATATTTGATTTTCGATTCGAGCATATAAGGATCGTTTCAACCATCTCGAAGTGTCGATCAAAATGAGTCGAATATCCATATTTTTCTGACATAAGATGAGTTCAGAAATAAAAAAATACGGTTTCGACTAATGATTAAACTTTACTATTAAATTTGGTCAAACAACTTCCGATCGACAAACGGTTGATTTCGTTGATTCTGATTCGTTGAAAAGGAATTAGTGACGATCTCCGTTTATTTTGTTGTTCGGATCGTGTCATGATTTTATCGGATCAGGCAAACCCAAGTCGGGTTGGGTTCGATTTTGGATTCAGGTGGCTCGGACCCAAGCTTGCATTTAAAAGTTTTGATGATGCTAAAAAAATTATGCATCTCTAAGAATCATATAACACATTAAGAGAGACGCTATTTTGAATTCAGTTTATGGGCTAGACTTGAGCCATGAAGTATGACTCATGAATCGACCTTGTCCTAGACCCTGGACATGGGTTTTTAGAATCTTGACCTAATTGACCCGATCCATTGGCCGGCCCAACCAGTACTTTGACTAAGTCTAGTGATGGCCTTGTATTGTCAGTCTATAAAAAGTTCTTAGATTTTTTAAGCCATTTTGGGTAGTGCTAAAATATGAGATTCTAGTAGAGTGGGAGAAAAGTAAATAAAAGGTTATCTAAGATGGATGGATGCCCATTTTATTTTCAATCCACCCAACTTAGATGTGACTTTATATAGTTCTCATATAATGCACAAGAATGGGCATAAATCGTATACTATAAAAAAAGAGTTTTCATCACTTGTACCTTTCTTATCTTATCTTGATATGCAGTATTAGTTCCACCTTTTTTTTAAATATCATTTGTGCCCCTACCTTCTTACAAAGTTCACAGTCTTGCCCTTCTGTCAAGGTAAAGTAAGGCATAACCGATATTACGAAAGGGAAGGACTGTGAATTTTGTAAAAATATAAAGATACAACATGTATTACAAAATATGATGATGTATAACTGATATTGCATAAGTTAAAAAGCGCAACGTGATAAAAACCATAAAAAACTCAATTATCATTCTTATTACCCCTTGCTAATGAGTATATATGAGTCGGCTCGATATAAAAAAGTTTACTGTGATGGATCAAACTACAAATTAAAGTTTAGTTAAAGCGCTTGTGAATCAGTTCAACATGAATCAGTTCAAGTTTGGGTGTGAGTTCAATTTAATTTTTCGACTTTGAGTTCGAGGCAAGATTGATATCAGTTAACATACACTGCGGGGATCTGATTGAGGGGAGCGATTCTTCTACACCTGCTGTAACGTAGGGGAGCCACTCAATGACTAGTAAGGATGAAAATGAATATGAATATATTCGTATCCGATTTGCTATCGTATTCGTTTTACACATATTTTGACATTCGTATTCGTATTCGTTTTAAAATAGATGCGTATATGGATATCACTTTGACATTCGCTAATATTCGCATTCGTATTCGTATATTCATTTTCGTACATAAGTGTAGTAATATATTTATTTATAACTATCTGGAACAACATTTAATGGTTGCATTCACCATTGTTGATATGATTGTTATGAAATTACTATATCTTGTATACTTATTTTATGTGTAAACCATCTTAAACATGCATATTTTGTTTAATCTATTAAAATTTTCTGTTATTATACATATCCGATTCTTATTCGTTTTACATTCGTATTCGTTTTTAAGGATATGACAACCAAATTTTTACATTCATCAATATTCGTATCCACATTCGTATTCATATTTTAAAATGGATAAGGATATGATTATACATATATTCGTATCCGTATCCGACCGTTTTCATCCCTATCAGTGAGGCATCAGACGGCCCTCGGTGCACATCCTGATGCGATCGAACGGCTCCCTTTGCGTTACAACATGTGCTCTAACATACCTTTTTCCCAACTTTTGAGTCTTGGCCGCATGGACTGACGTGTAAATGTATAATTTTTGGAAGAATTACAGTGCAAGTACTAAATAAGTAGGATAGATCACAAGGTTTCACCTTGAGATTGTTCTAAAAAAATATTATTAATTGGTCTACAACTTCTAGTTAACGTCATCGCAAGTCAAAATGCAACGACGAGTTCTATCCTATATCATTTTTAAAATTAAAAGACAGCTTTCTACAGCTTTCATTCCAATTTAAATAATGACAGCAGAGTTTCAGACAAAATTATGACAATCACGACAAAAGGTGTTTAACCACGACCTGTTTATGTCGACGTTAAATCTTATTACAATTTGGATTTCCATCTATAGGTCCGATCTCAGAATGAGTCCCGATCTTTAAATTTTAATGATTCAGGTCCATGATCATTTAAGAAATGGAAAATTTGAGGTTCACGACGAATATGCCCTTGTTGGGAAGGAAATAAGGGTTGGGTTCTAACTTTTAAACAAAAGCATACTCGTCATTAGCCTCAAAAAGTTCCTTACATTAATGGCCATGGGACCCGAATCGTTACAAATTAAAGATTGAGACTCATTCTGGGATCGAACCCATAGATGAGGACCCAAATTATAATTTACCCTTAGAAGTTTAGATTTTTTTTGTTGCATCTGAAAGATGTGACCTTTAGTTGATAATTGATTCATAGTTAGAGCACTTTTACGTAATCTACCCAAAAATATAACAAATAGTTTAATTCTGATAGAGAACATCATATGATTCCGACCGTTGCAGGAAAAAAAACAAGACAAGTGTTAAATATCACATTAAATGCAAATGAGCCCTTCCAACCACCATCATTTAATAAACCAACCCCATCACCTCGCGTGCATGGCCAACGGTATCTGCTCCGACAGCGGCGTCGCCACCGGCGTCGCAGCCGCCGACGGCACCGGAGAGCTCCTGCAGAGCGGACACGTGGCGCTCAGCCTCAGCCACTCGTCCACGCAGCTCGCGTGGAAGCTGTGCTCGCACTCCGGCATCGACCGCAGCACGTCGTCCCTCCGATACTCCGACAGGCATATCGGGCACGGCCCCTTCACCGGCGTCTTCGACGCCGGCAGCCACCCCCTCCCGTACACGAACTTCGGGTACGACTCGATGGTTGGCTCGTCGAGGCCGACGGCTACGACGGTTGGGGGAGGCCCGGATACGGTTGGGGCAAAGGAGGGTTGCGGATGATCGGCAGTGCGCGGGGGGCCGCCGTTGACGCGCACGCAGACGTAGGAGGCGAGCATGATGGTGGAGATGAGGACGAGTATGCCGACGGCTATGGCTATGCCGTAGCCGAGGCCGACCCCCGTGGCGGCGGGGGGTTCCGGGATGGGAGAGGGGAAGTAGGTTGGCGAGGACATGTATGTGATTTATCTGCTAAACCGGGAATCTTACGTATATTCTAAAGCTTACTAGAACTGTGAAGGACGTAAATGGAGAATTAATGAGAAAGATGGGACGAGAGATGTGGAGGAAGAGGTGCAATAATTTGGGAGAGTTGTGAGGGCGGTGTTGAGGTCTTCCATAATTAAATGAGATGTCTACGTAGAAAAGAACATGATTGGCACGGGTTCATTAATGTCTGAGGTCTACGTGCGAACCATTTCATAAACCACATCACAATTTAAATTTGCTGGCATCTCTTGATTTGCAGGAGCTCGCGTGTGTAAATGGAATCCTCGCTATTTAAGGTTAGATCTTTTCTTCGTCTTCCTCTGTCTCACTGTACAGGAGAGGGACCCGTCTGCCGTCGTCGAGGATTTGGGTTAAAGGTGATATTCACGAATCATGTGCTGTGGTTGTTAATATATAGGATCATGATGCTTGCTTGCTGCATTTATTTTTGAGGATTTTTACCTGAGAGATCATATAATCTTTGTGAATTACTTTCACGATCTTTGAAACAACTTAATTCCTATCTCGACCTCGTAAACTTGCTCCGTCTTACCTCACAAACGATACCTTCACTCTTAACTTTATTTGAGTCAATTGTTTGTATTAATCTTGAGTTAATCTAACCAATGGAAATCTAAAGGTCCATAGGCCGGAGAGGAGGTTGCCAAGGTTAGGGCACACATGTTCCAGAAAGAACTGCATCTCAGGCGGTGAAGCGATTAGGCCCCTGCCGTACCGGTGCACCTCACTTGCCCTTCCTCCAGGCAATGGCCAAGACGAAGGCCTCTCCAAGCGGCAACCCCCCTCACGCCAGGCGGGGCCACTGTACGCTACATCTCCCTAGTGGAGCGCGGTTTCTAGCAAACGCACCCGGATCTTCGACGCCTTCTCCTTGCGTTGCTTCAGCTTGGAAGGGGAGGCTGGGCGCTCAGGTGTCGGAAAGGTTGCTAGGTGTCGGGATCGAGGGAGTCGGTTGTTGCGGGGGGCCTAGGGTTGGGTGTCGGGATGCGGAGGGCCTGAGTGGGCAGTAGGGCTTGGGGGCGATGGCAGGGAGGGTGCGGTGGGGGCGGCAGGGCTTGGGGTGGGAGCAAGGGTTCGGGGCAGCAGGGATTCGATAAGCGACATACAACCAAGGGTTGTCGAGGCGGTGCAAAGTGGTGCGGTAGGCGACTGCGGTGACGCACAACATAGTCGATGGTCGGTGGAGCGAGCAGAGTTGCTCTCCGCAGTGGGGGGCACGAGGGCGGTGAGGTAGGAGAATGGGAGCATCGAACACCGGAGCATGGTGTGAGGCGGAGAGATGAAGGTGGACGGCGATACCTCCCCGAGGATGGATGCGGACGACAGTGTTGCTCTAGGCAGAAGTGTGTAAGCCGATGGAGTTGCATGGCGGTTAGATGAAGTGGTGGAATGACAAGGGTGGCAAGGAGCTGGAAAGGCCAAGGTGGTTGGTCGAGGCAGAGATGCGATGGGACAGAGCAGAGTGACATTAGAGATAAACGAGGAATGAGCGAAGCGTATGAGCGAAGGAGCTGAGGTACGAGCGAGAGGGGAGAAGAGACTGGAGCAGAAAGGAAGGAGAAGATACTTGAGAGGAGGAGGGCGACAGGGGGATATGGAGATGAGGAGGGTGAGGGAGAGTGGCACTCAATGTAAATTTGATAAACAAAATGGGTATAATGTAAAAAAACGGAATCCGGTTGGTTTTAAGGGGTATATGGATGGGGGGTTAATCATAGGGTATGTAGGGTAAGGATTAGCAAGTTTACATGGGCGAGGGGGAAATTATGTTATTTCAAAGGTCATGGAGGTAATTGACAATAAAAATACCTTATTTCTGATATACAATAAATTCTTTATTAGGGGATGTGAAATCGTGTATTTTCTTTCTTCTAAAATCTGGTGTGTTTTTGATATCCGAAAAATTCAAATAATCATATCATTTCGTAGATCTCGTCGAGATCTTTCCAACGAGCCCAAGAACACCCAATTCTGACATTCCTAGCACAAGTTATCTATGTTTTAAGTATAAAAGTTGGGAAATTGCACCCATTTTCACATCTTCTTCTATAAATTGAACATGATAGGATGTCCTCTTAAAAGCCTAGCCACCACCATCCTCCCCTCTCATTGGAGCACCACCACCTTAGCTAGTTTAGTCGTCGGAGGGCCGCCATCGACATCGGAGAAGGAGCTCCGATCGAAGATCCGCGACCACTATCACGTAGGAAAGCTCGAGGTCACCTTCGTACCCGCATTCACGCTACAATCGAGAGATGAAAATATTATTTATATGTGAGAGGAGATCCCGAGGGAACATCCTCGTAGGTAACGATAAATACCTTCCTCTTGCTGTTGGATTCCACATGTTTTTCCTATATTCTTGAACATCTCTAAAGTCTTATGTGTTCTTATACCAGTTTTATCCCTCCTTGTTGTTGGTCTACACACGATTGCTAAGGAAGTATTTTCTTTCTTTGCCAAAGTCATAGGTCCCTCTTAGACACGAATTGTTGATTGTTACCCTGTTATATCCAGAAAGCATAAATCGGTAATATTGACAAATGACTTGATTCTTGGATATACTACAATAAATGTAACATTCTAAATGGATTAGATTGCCATGGAAACTATGGATTACATATCGTTGTTTGTGTACAATAATCTGGGCAGATCGGAAGCTATGAAGTTTTACTTCTTGGTTGGATATGGATTAAGAGGGAAGATAGTATACGTGATTTTGTATTTTAGATATTTAAATACCATTCCAATTTCCAATGTGTTTATGGCAAGAAATAACCATGTTTTGCTTCACATAATATAGGATTTAAAAATATATGTTTTTTTTCTGTCGAATGTAATTATAATGAAGTGTAAAAGTATATATCATCATAATGCCGATCTTTCTCAACGTTGGGAATGGTAGCCAATTGAAGAATGTCTCTTCGTTTTTAGTAACGCCGGTCGATGAGCACACCCATGGGAGTATTATATCTCACAACTTAATGTCATTCGGTAAGAACGTTAGAATAACATTAAGTGATACCCGTTAGACCTTTCGAATTGTTAATGGTGATAATTTAATACATGCTATACATGTTTTTTTAAAGAGAGAGAGAGAGAGTTCATTTTTTTACGTTATTATGATTTACGTAGTGTGCTATAAACCGACAGTGTCCATATATCATATGATACGTATATGGCTCAACCTTAAATCAATAAACCTATCATGTTAATTATATTATACCCTTATCATGAGTCAACATCCGAAGGTCACCAATTATATTACATTAGGTGATAGATGGACATGTTAATTAATTAGTGACTCAACATTTGAATAGTATTGTAAAGTCGTATATGTTATGTAAGGAATTCCCACCCTAATTTTTTTATAAGATCTGATGAACATATTCCTGTCTAATAGTACACGTGATTGACAGAATTAAAGTTGATATTACTATATGATTGAAAGCGCAAGGACACTAGAAATATGATTATAGTATATAGATAAATTTTGTTGTTATTTTTACTCTTACGATAGTTAGTGTCATCAACCATAGGGTTGTAGTAAACGACAATCAATTACCGGATATTATTTATGTTGTGGTGGTTATGTCATAGTGAGATTTGATGAGGGTAGATGGAGTTAGGTGTCTCAAGAGATTGGGCATGCACCCTTGAGCTTCGGGTAGATACCTTGAAGGTCACGACCCCAACGGACGAGTTGGGTGACGCGTTGCACCTAGCAGCCCGGTAGCATCCGGAGTCGTTCGACGGAGTTGGCAGGTGACGCGGTTGGCATTCTTGGATTCTCACTTATACACAATATTAAGACTCGATTTAAATTTTGATGTGGCCGCATCTAATTTTACTTCGAGTATTATTATTGTGAGAAGTGTTCCGGGATGTGGCTTGAAGTTAAAGAATGGGATTATGATCTATTTCTTTTATGATTGAAAAGAGGTTCTTGAGAGTTACTGAAGATGGATATCAAGTTCCCGCATAGCGAAGGCCTGCGAGTCGCGTACTTGCATGTGCTAAAATAACACGAGAAATGATTAATGATCGGATACTGGAATTTGTAATTGTATACCATTGTGGACCATAATCAATTTGTAGAAATATCAAGACCATTGTAGTAGTACTCAAATGATTATTAAATCAATAAATAAAATCAGTTGATGTATGACCCAAGGTGAATCAGAATAACTTGGTGGCTTTCTCAGTTCTACCATATATGTATATGTTTTTAGATAGAGTTGAGTATACATTCCTTACTTCCTCCAATATTAATTACTGTAGTATTTGTCTCGTTACTGGGTAATTGCTCATAACGTTACACTCGTGTGAACTCAATAGGTGTAGCTGAGCAACAACCGCAATAATAGTGACTTTGAGGAGATCCGACATTCTTTGTCATACTTGCACCAAGAAGGGTGCGTTCTACTTAGAGTAACTTATTTATTTATGCATTTTGTTATATTTTCTTGAGAGACTTTGTAGTGAGATATGTGGAAAACTTTTTCTACAAAATTTATAATTATATGATATATCTCTTTCTATGGACATGGAGTTGATTATTATTATCAAAGAGAATGAATGGTGAATTCTTCTTTCTATTTTATATTATTCTCCTGTTGTTATTTATATTTCAAGTGTTAATGTAATGTGCATAAGATAGTTTGCTGAGTATCATAGATTGTGGGCGTGTTTGGACCGTAGGTCCGACGCTCTTGTCCCGTCAGTTTAGGTTGTCGAAGGGGCGGGGCATCACAGATGGTATCAGAGCCCGATACTCCATTCTATCTTTTGCATATTAGATTATCAATGTGATTTGAAATACAAATATAGCGACAAAGCCTTCTAATTTTGGCATTGGTTAAGGAGAATAATTGCAGTCCTGTTTAATGAGTCCATTGTCTCTCCAACCATAGAAATAAATTCTAATATAATGATTCTGCAGGGAATCATGACGCCTCGTGTTGACCCTGATATTGCACAGTAGTTGGCCTTACTAGTTCAGGCTATGCGGGGTATACAACAGCGTCAGGAGGTATTGGAGTAAAGGCTCCTTCAGTAGGATGACTCCTCATATCAGCCCTCTCGTGAGGAGGAGGATAATGTTCACCCTTCGATGTCTCTAGATCCGGAAGGATAAGAGGATCTAGAGGCGTTACAAAAATATCAAACGACCTACGCAACATATCTGAGGTCTAAGGTGGCACAATTCTTTGGCACCGGTGACAAGCGGACTGAACGACTAAGGTAAAGGTACTAAATATGTCGTTGCGACCTCGGTCACTCAGATGCACTTGATCAAGAAAAATTGAACCATTAATGAAAATAAAATCGATCAAAACACGAATAGCGGTCCTGCTATGGGTTTAACCTGGTATAGCACCCAGGGTCAAACTCAAGGAGCACGGGTTGGCCGAGAGGCCTACGAAATAGTAAAAAGAAAGAAAATAAAAGAACAAAATATTTTCAGTGGTTTTTAATTTGTTTTATATTTTTTTGGATTTTTAAGTAATTAGGAAAATAAAGAAAAACAAGGAAAAGCACATTTCAACAATTTATTCAAAGCATCAAAAATCAACCAAAAATTGGAATAAAAATATTTTTATGTATTTTATATTTTGTAGTGTTTTTGGTGAATTTTTGAGAATTTTCTGATGTTTATTTATTTTCTAAAAATCAAAAAGTGAATCAAACAGTGGGTACTGTCCAGCCGAGCCAAAAAGCCCTAGATAAAATATCTAAGGGCCTTAAAATGGCCTGAAGTAATTTTCCTGTAAAGATGATAAAACAAGGAAAATTTAGGTACCAATTTTATTATTTTTGGATTTTTAATTTATTTACTAGAATTTTTATGGGTTTTTAAGTTTTTTAAAGTTTTTAGTGGTTTTTAGCAACGAAAAATAGCCAAAATTGGCTAGAAAATCAAACTAAGTAAAACAAACAGTACACAATTTTTATAGAATTTTTAAGTGAGTTTTTATATTTTTTGTGATTTTTCAAACTAAACAGTGACAAAAATGAAGGTTTTTGTATTTTTAAAATATCAAACTAAATAAAAAATGTCCTCAAAAATCCACAAAAATCCTACACTATGGCAGGAGCCATGTGTCAAATTTTCGTTGGATTTGGAGGTGATTTGATATTTTATTCAAAAATAAAAGAGGGGCATTGTGCACAGGGACCAAAGTGCAAATACCCGAAGTTCTGGGGGGTCTGGTGCAAAATACCCAGCAAAACACGCGCCACGTGCGTGCCTGGGGCACTCAGGGACCCAAATGTAATAAAAATAAGTCTCGAGGACTTATAGGTAACAAGTACTAAAAGTCCAGGGGCTTATCTGCAAAATACCCAAAATATAACGCACATGCTGGAATATATCACGCACATGGGTATAAATGCAAATAAGAGAAACTTTTCATTCATTCAATAACATCCAGAACTACAGGGGTATCTACTGCAAATAAACCAAAATATCACGTATCGATGCACGTGTCCACAACTGGCAGGGGTATAAATGCAAATAGAATAAAGCTAAGGGGTCCACTATGCAAATACACCTAAAACTTAACAACTGACTTTGATATTTACATGACTAAAAGGAAATTAAAATAAAGACAGGGCCTAAGGGTAAATTACCCTTTATTAAGTGGATGGGCTGGATGCGCGCCACGTGGAGATCGGACGGCTGCTGACGGTGGGCGCTCCGGATGTCGCCTCCTCAGATCGGACGATGCTGGACGCTCCGGAGATGAACGGCTCTGATTGAAACTGGAGCGGGAGGGGCGATCGGACGGCGATGGAGGATGCTGGAAGAACAAGCCCCCGGCGAGACTCGCCGGGCTCGTGCGTGCGCGGTGCTCCTCCTGGGAGCCCTCTGAAGGTCGGAGAAGAATCGTGGAAGGCTCCCGCGTCTGCCGGTGGGCTCCGATGATCGAGCCGAGCTCCGAGGAGCTTGGGCGAGGTCGGCGGAGCTGGGTCTCCTGGCTGGATGACTAAGGGCCTCAGATGGCCCTCGTTTCGACCTGAAAAGTGAACCAGAAGACTCACGGGTCGAGGGCAAATTGCCTCGACCCGGTTAGGCAAAGTGGGGGTGACTGATGCGTCGGGATGGCGAGCTCCGGCGAAGGTGGTGGACGGAGAAGCTCGGTTCCCAGCTCCTGTGCGAGCTGGGTTGGGCGAATGGGTGAAGAAGGTGCGTCGGGAGGAGGCGGACGTAATGGACGATTCCGATGATCGAAATGGGTGACGGAGTGGTCGGAATCAAAGAAACGCAGTGGCGGAGCGATTTGGGCGTAAACTGAAATTAACGGAAACGGGAAGGCTAAGGGGTTACCTGGGTGGTCGGAAAGACTGGGGAGGAGCTGAGGAAGCTCCCGGTCGTCGCCTCGAGGATCGTCCGAGGCTAGGAGCTCACGCTGGTGGCGGAGCTGCGGCGACTATGCTCGTCGGATCGATGGATTCACCTCCTTTCCTCGCTGCAACAGGCTCAGACGCGAGCTGTCACCTCACGCACTCTCTGGAGCTCACAGGAGAAGAAATCAAATGGCCAAAGATCGAGAGAGGAGGTGGCGGAGTTGCAGCTTTATACGGCTAGGGGTCCGAGAAAGATGGGTCCGGGCCAGCTCAGGAGCGCGCAAATCCCGAGGGAGCGGCTCCGGCGAGGATGTCGGATGAACGATTACAGATTCGGACCTGGGGTTTAGGGAAATGGGTGTCGGATCAAGCAGGTATAATTGCGAGAAATCGGGTCGGGCGCTTGTATCCGCAGAAGGTGGTCCTGGGGGGGGGGGGGTAGTTGATCAGGCGGTCAACATCCCCAGGACCCAATGGGATTCAGCCACGTGGCTGGATCTTGAAGTGACAAATAAGGGTAGCTAGGGGCCGAATTTGCAAAAACTCAAAACACAAAATATTTTTATTTTATTTTTTCTATTTTTTATTGATTTTTAATTAATTTTTGGAAATAAAAATAAGCTATATACATAGTATGTAATATATAGGTATATGTACACTATTAGGGTTTTTTATTTTTTTGATTTTTAATTATTATTTTTATGCAATTTTATTCCTATTTTATATTTTATTTATTTATATTATAAAATAAGGAATAAAAGAGTGTTTTTATTTTATTTTTCTTATTTATATACATAGGTAAAATAAATATATATGTACATCTATATACATGGTATATGTACAATGTATTTTTGTATTTTTAATTTTGCTCTTTTTATTTTGTTTTTGTTCTAATTCTTTTTATTTTATTTATTTACAATATATAATATAGAATATTTACAAAAAGTTTGGAAAATAATTTTATTTATTTACAAGGTTAAATAAATATATAGATGTGGTTTATGTACATGATGAAAGGGGTATTTTAATTCTTTTTGATTTTTAACTTTTTCTTTTGTTTTTATGTTTTATAATATATACAAGTATTCACAAGCATATTTTTGGTGAGGAAAATATCTTTATTTTATTTACATAAATATTTACACATGAGCCCCTATCTCCCTCTACTTTGGCTTTTATGCGGTCAGGCCCATGCTGAGCCTTCCCTTGGGTTAGGTTGCTCAATATTTATTCTAAATATTTCCCTCTTTTTCTTCTTAATCTTTATTCTTTTATTTTTGCACAAAAACATGCTAATTATAGGTTTTTACACAATGCATGCTTTTGGTAATTATTCCTATTTACACATATCTACATGCATTTGCAAAGGTTTTTGTAGCTAAAATATAAGAGTAAAGAGTGATGAATGAGTATTCATCACCCCCCTATACTTAACTTTGCTAGTCCCTTATCAAACACTTATTTGAAAAAGAAGTGAAAAAGAAAGAAAGAAAAAGAAAAAGAGGGGAATGTACATGGATCAATGTTGAATATTAAACTTTCCTTCATTAAATTGAATTATGGAGCTCGATCAGATCTTTGGATTATTAATGTGTCGGAACCTTATTTAGACTTAAGCTTAAAACTCAACAGCCTCTAAGTTCCACCAATCTATGGGCAAGACTCCTCAATAAACCAGATCAGAACAAGTCTACATACACAAACTCTAATGACCATGAATCTTTCCATGCAGTGTAAGTGATATGTAGCTCCCCACCTCAGAAGTAACAAAGAAACAACCTCCCTCAACCTGGTAACTCTAATGCCTCGGTCTAGCAACTCTTTCCTCGAGAAGCGGGGTATTCCCTTCTAAGTTCAAGTGCAACCGGCTCAAGAAGAGGGGGAAGAAGTATAGACTTTTGGAAGCTCAGCCAGTGTAGCCAAGTCTCCCGCTGCAAGCTTCATGAGATGTAACATGATACCATAAGCTTTTGCTTTATTTGACTATATACACTCCGGTGGGGTTATTAAATTTTCAATCCGACCCACCACTTTTTTGGAGTTCTTTTTGCATTTTGCATTTTTTTTCAAGTGCTTCTATACAACATATCTACATGGTGCAACATATATACAAGAAATTTTCCTCTTGAGCCAGTAGACTATCCCTCTTTTGAAGCTTTATTGCAACCCACAGCTTCTGTCTTTAGCCTTCATCACCACTAGACCAAGTTGAGACGCACTTCCTTCACTAGAAGAAGAAGAGAGGTTCCGCCTAGAAGTACTACCCTCATATGCTACCCCAAGCCAAAGGAAGCTGCCTCCTCACCACCTCATCCGTGGAGAGCCATGTGTAAAGTGCTGGTGCAAGTCAAGCCATTGTCTCTAAGAGTCATGCGTGTGTTGTTAAGTGCTCTACTTAGGCTCATCAAGATGACATATGCTCATAGCCTAGTGGACTCAAAGAATTAAGTCCTTATGGACTTGAAAAGCCTTAACCCTAAGCCCTATAAGGTTCCTCTTAGAGTTAAGTGGATTAAGATCTTATTCAAGCTCCATTTCTCAATTTAATTCCAGGCTTAGTTTAGATGTCAACTCTCATCCAGGAAAAGCTATATACACATATATATACAAAAAATGCTATTTACAAATATTTACAATCGTGCAAAATTTTTGAAAAATGTTTTGAAATCATGGATGAATGTATGCATGAAGTGCAAGTTTTTGCAAAAGTATTTACAAACATTTACACAAGATTTTTGCAAATTTTTGATTTTCAAAACATTTTGGAAAAATTTTGTACTATATACATAATTTTGATAAGAAAATATTTACACAAACTTTACACAAAAGATTTTTGAAAACATTTTTACAAAAATACTTTGTACACTAGCTATGTATGTGCAAATAAAAGAAGTTTATGTACATGAAAATTTTTTAATTTTTGTGATTTTTAGCCATTTTATTTATTAACACACTCACACAAAGTACGAGTTATGGCTAAAGTATATATGAAATATATACACACCCCCCTATACTTAGCTCGAACGATGTCCTCAGAGTGATCAAGAGCGATGAAGAAGACATAACTCGTGCTTAGTAAAAGGGAAGTGAAAAGGAATGGTTAAGTACAGGAACGAATAAATGAATAGAATGAGAGGGACTCGGTGGTTTCCCCCTATACTTAGGATTAACTAATCCTAAGTATAGCAAGCTGTACATTAAGGGAAATCCGAGTGGAGAAGATACAGAGTCTGCCCCCCCATACTTAGGGTAAAATATCCCCAAGTATAGGCAGCAAAACCGGAGCAGAAAGAATGAAAAGAATACCCGCAGATCCTACATCCCCCCTATACTTAGGGTAAAGTACACCTTAAGTATAGCATAATCATACGATGAGAAAAGGGATGTGGGACTTAAGAATAGAATGATATGGACAACTGGATCTATACAAGGCGGAGGAACAGTGAAAATCAGGCGTAAGATGCAAAAGATGTGAGTCAAGAGACCACATCTCACGCAAAATGAATAGGGGCAACAATAACATCCCACGGCTCATGATCTAGAAATGGCTTGAGCCGCTGGCCGTTCACTCGAAAGGTACTCTCAGAAGACAACTCGGATATATCAATGCTACCATTGTCGTGTACCTTTCTGACCAAGTAAGGTCCCTTCCATTTGCTCTGTAGCTTCCCTGGAAACAAACGTAGCCTCGCATCAAACAGCCATACTCTCTGTCCAATCTCAAAATACTTGTGGCTGATATGAGAATCATGCCACTCCTTCACTTTCTCCTTATAATGTAGGCTGTTTGAGAAAGCTGTATCTCTAAGCTCCTCCAAGGCGGCTAACTCTGCCCTCCTCTGGTCTCCTACACCATCTGGATCCATAAGAATATCTGTAACTGCCCAAAGTGACTTGTGCCTCAGCTCAACAGGTAAATGGCACGGCTTGCCATATACGAGGCGAAAGGGAGATGTGCCCAGAGGTGTCTTGAAAGAAGTCCTATATGCCCACAAGACCGAGTCCAAAAGCTGTGACCAATCCTTTCGGTAAGGGGTGGACGACTTTCTGCAAAATAGTCTTGATCTCCCTGTTCGAGACCTCGGCTAGACCGTTCGTCTGTGGATGGTAAGGTGTGGCAACACGATGGTCTATACTGAACTCGCTAGCAAGTGCCTTCACCTGGTCGTTGATGAAATGAGACCCCCCATCAGAAATCAGAACTCGTGGAACCCCGAACCGCGTGATGATGTGCTTCCTCAAGAATCTGCAAACTGTCCTCGCATCAACGGCTCGGGCGGGGATAGCCTCCACCCAACGACTAACATAATCAACGGCCAACAGAATGTACTCAAATCCCTGACTCTTAGGGAATGGACCCATGAAATCGATGCCCCATGCGTCAAAAACCTCACAGAAGTGAATGGGCTGCATCTGCATCATATCACGCTGTCCACAAGTGCCCATCCTCTGACAGTCAGTACACCTCTTCACGAACTCATCAGAGTCCTTGAAGAGGGTAGGCCACCACAAGCCGGATTGGAGCACT